>VIAB01006551.1:73381-84625 GCA_009801035.1 Oophaga pumilio
GATTCCAAGCGCAGCTGGGCTCCACATTTGCACAGCGTCATCAGGCCTATAGGAGACCGGGCGGCACCGTGCTCGTCACAGTCTGCACTGGACTTAGGGAGTGTATGGAGAGTTGCTGCAGAGATAGGGACAGATTTGGTGTTGTTTTAGTTAATGTGGGTATACCATATTTAATACTAATACACAAATCCATCTAAACCAACAGTCCTTCTAACTACTAATCAAAGTGCATAGAGCCATAGTTATCAGTGCTGGGTAAGGAGGTAGTGTATGTGGCAGACTTCATTGCATATAGCTAGAGGGTCCATTCCAGGGGCTGTAACAGTGTGTGTGGGGATTCACAAGGCGGATGAGCAGAATTAGTTTTACATGTCTCCTCCACCTTACTATGCCGTCACTTCAAGTCGTCTGCTCGGAGATCCATTATGCGAAGGGGTGGGTCTGATAGGACCTCCCTCGCACCATCTTTATTGGCTGCTGGCCGGTGTAATTAGGATGACGCTAAACAGCTAGACACACACCCAGGAAGAAGCACGGGTGAAACGCGAGTCGGGGTGCGGTGAGACGGCGTGCCACTTGGCATTTATGCTTTTTGCAGCACAGACTAAGGTAATATGTATCTTGTCTACCTTTTCTTTATGCACTTGTAGCTGTATAGGTGTCCATTTGGGACATATCAACTTATCACGGAAAGCTGGGTACCCTGGTACCTAAATATGATTGAGCATTGCAGCAACTGCAGCTACTGAAGTAGGACTGGGCATATGTATATATGAACAATAAAAGGATGCAATGTAATGAATATATCTGTGCACTAGGCACTTTAAGTTAATATTGGTAATCATTTGCTGTAGTCTGGACTTTTGATGTGCACACCATTAAATCTCATTTTTCATAATCATTTGGTTACGATGTCACAATAAGAGAAAGTATTACCTTGTATGTGACAGGGAATGATTTCAGTCCCTACTCCAAATAAATGCATATCAGTGTCCAGATTATAGTGCAAACATTGAACTCTATAGAAATTATTAAATATTTTGGCCCCAGTAGCAATAATAACAATATTTAAAATCACCTGCACAAAGTTGGATAAATCGTCATTAAAAATATTAAAAATATTACTTGGATGCCAAATATGGCTAATGATATATGAAATTATTTTTTCTGTTGCTGTAGCTGTTCTCCCTGCTTATGTGGAAATTGATTTGAAGCAACACTTTTATATATACTGTGTTTGTCAATTTTATATTTTTTTTAAATAAAGTATTCTCTGATTTTGTTTAAATATGAATGACACTCTTGATCTATATGTCACACAATTGTGGCATCATCTATATGATATATCAGTATACTGAGTGTTGCCCGCTCCTTTTTTAAGGAAAATGGGCTTGGGTATTGTGCTTACCATTTCTGGGCTACTGGAAAATTTTGTTGGCCTGTCTTATACAAATTATTGACACGTTTCCTGAAAAAAAAAGTTACCTACAGGGCATCTATTTTAAACATGGGTTTGGCCATCACAGCGATCACATCTGAGTACGGAGAAAATTCTGCCATTTCTGGGCTACTGTAAAATTATTTTGGAGTGTTTTATACCAGTTATTGACACCAGTTTCCTGAAAAAAATTGTTACCTACAGGGCATTTATTTTAAAAAGTTGTTTGGCCGTGTCAGCGATCATATCTGAGTGCCCAGAAAATTCTTCCATTTATGGGCTACTGTAAAATTTGCAAGAGTGTCTTATACAAGTTACTGACACCAGTTTCCTGGAAAAAAATAGAAACCTACAGGCATTTATTTTAAACAGGGTTTGACCGACAGTGATCACATCTGAGAGAGCAGAAAATTCTCCCATTTCTAGGCTACTGTAACATTTTGTTGGAGTGTCTTATACAAGTTATTGACACCAGTTTCCTGAAAAAAATAGCTACCTACACGAGATTTATTTTAAACAGGGGTTTGGCCGGCACAGCAATCACATCTGAGTGCCCAGAAAATTCTGCCTTTTCTGGGCTACTGTCAAATTTGCTGGAGTGTCTTATACAAGTTATTGACACCAGTTTCCTGAAAAAAAATAGTTACTTACAGGGCATTTATTTTAAACAGAGGCTTGACCGTCACAGCGATCACATCTGAGTGCGCAGAAAATTCTGCCATTTCTAGGATACCGTAAAATTATACAAGTTAGTGACACTAGTTTCCTGAAAAAAAAAATAGTTATCTACAGGGCATTTATTTTAAACAGAGGTTTGGCTGTCACAGAGATCACATCTGAGTGCGCAGAAAATTCTCCCATTTCTGGGCTACTGTAAAAAATTTGTTATAGTATTATATACAAGTTATTGACACCAGTTTCCTGAAAAAAAATAGTTACCTACAGGGCATTTATTTTAAACAGGGGTTTGGCCGTCACAGCAATCACATCTGAGAGCGCAGAAAATTCTGCCATTTCTGGGCTACTGTAAAATTTTGTTGGAGTGTGTTATACAAGTTATTGACACCAGTTTGCTGAAAAAAAAAAGATCTATGGGCCAGCTATTTTAAACTCAGCCATTTGTATTGACTGTGCAAAATATTGTCCTCCATTTAAAATGGGTAAGGCACATGGCAACGGACGTGGAACTGGACGTGATGGTGATGGTGCATGCAGAGGCCGAGGCGGTGGGCAAGCTTAAATTGTGCCACAATAAACACCCACATCTTCTCTCCCAATCTTCCTGTTTCAATTACTAGGGGACAGCAGCAGCACGCCACTATTGAACCCAGAGCAGTGTCAAAAGGTTATTGGTTGGATAGCAGATAATGCTTCCAGTCAGTTTGTCACCACCACTCTGTCTTCCACACGGTCAAGTCTGAGTAGCCGTGAGTCTGGACCGCATATTCCTCAGCCTGATCCTCCTTCCTCCCACCATGCCGAGTGCTCGGATACAACTGATCCCATACTTGGACACTCCGAAGAGCTGTTCATTTTTCCATTTATAGATTTGGGCCTCTAGCCCAGTCCACTTGAAGCGGGGCAAGAGGAGATCGCATTTAGCGATGCCCAAATATTTGAGCAGCCACGGTCACATGAAGGCGACTGTGGGAATGTGTCACAAGAGGTGGACGATGATGAGACATAATTGCCAGAAAGTCAGGAAGAGGACCAGGGTGCGGAAGTGGAGGACGAGGTGGTGGATGATATAGTAACTGACTCAACCTGGCAGAAGGACATGCAGAGCGAGGACAGCAACACACAGGGAGACAGAGGCATAGCTCCCCAACAGGCAGGAGGAAGCAGTTTGGTGGCCACAGACAGAAGGCAAGCAACCATTCCCCGTCACCCCAGCATGATGGAAGTTGTCAGTACAACTGTTAGGTCTTCCCAAGTCTGGTTGTTTTTTAAAGACTCTGACGGTAACCCCAAACAGGCCATTTGCATGGTCATTTTCCATGCCAGCATCAGCAGGGGTGGCAAAACTACCAGCCTGACCACCACCAGCATGATCAGGCACATTGCAGCAAAGCACCCAACTTTGTGGGCTGAAAACCAGGGTCCAGGAACAATGTCTGTGGGTGACACCACTACTTTTTCCACTGTTGTGTGTGCAAGCTAATCCCCTGTCCATGGTGCATGTGAAGATGCCTCCTTCCCTGCACCTGTCATTGCACACACTCAAGTAGCACCATCAGCAAGCACATTCACGTCCTTGTCCCAGTGCAGCGCTCAGTTGTTCATACCCTAGTCCTTGGAACACAAGCGCAAAATACGCAGCCAATGTCCCATAGGCCCCACTACTAAATTTACAAATTTCCCGACTGCTTGTGCCGAAATGTTGCCTTTTCAGCTCATGGAGATGGAAGTTTTCCGTAACCAGATGGCGGCGGCCGTACCTCGGTACTCGGGCCCCAGCAGCCACTATTTCTCCTGGTGTGCCATCCCCTCATTACACAAACATGTGTCCCACAACATTAGCCGTGCCCTCAACAATGCAGTAACTGGGAAAGTCCACCTAACCACGGACACATGGACAAGTGCTTGTGGGCAGGGACGGTACATGTCGCTGACGGCACACTGGGTTAACATAGTGGAAGCCGAGACCCAGTCAGACCATGGGAAGGACAAGTCCTCCCGACGCCAAGGATTGCAGGCCCTAGGTCAGTCAGGGTAGCCCCCACAGTGTACAACTCCTGCACCTTCTACTCCTTCTCCTCTTCAGCCTTTATCTCTGAAATGACCACATCAGTCACAAGATGGAAGAACTGCAGCAATGTCTCAGCCAAGCAGCAACATGCTGTATTGAAACTAATATGCTTAAGTGACAAACCGCACAATGCTGAAGACTTGTGGACAGCTCTGAAAGAGCAGGCAGATCTGTGGCTGACACCGCTAAACCTACAGTCAGGTATGGTCGTGTTCGATAATGGCAGGAACCTGGTGGCAGCTCTGAGGCAAGGAGAGCTCACACACGTACCATGCCTGGCCCATGTGCTTAACCTCGTGGTTCAGCAGTTTCTCAAAACCTACCCTGAGCTGTCGGATCTGCTTGTGAAGGTACGCTGCCTGTGTGCCCATTTTAGAAAGATATCTACAGCTTCCGCCGCACTTGCCATGCTTCATAAGCGTTTGCAGCTTCCGGTTCACTGACTGGTTTGTGATGTCCCTACGCATTGGAACTCTACACTGCATATCACACAGGCACAGGGTACTCTCACAAGGAGTGCAAAGTTTGGAAAGATGCTGAGGGAGTACCTTTCTGACCGTACCAATGCCCTCCATGATTCCTCTGTGCCTTATAATTATCGGGTATCCAAGCAGAACACGTGGCATGAACTGGCTCTCTGCGCCTTGGTGGGCCTGGCCTGCCCTGCCACTAGCATTTTGTCAGAGCAGGTTTTTAGTGCCGCTGGTGGAATTATAACTGATAAGTACATCCGCATGTCAACTGAAAATTGCTATCAGGCTGACTCTTATAAAAATGATCAAGGGCTGGATTGGGCCAGACTTCTCAACTCCACGGAATGATAGCAGCATAGCATAAACTCAAATCCAGTGGTTTTTTTTGGAGGTCTATTCTCATGCACCTCTTCACACCCACACATGGGTATATGCTTCCTGATTTTGCCTATTTGCTGTTGTCCTCTTCGTCCTCATCCTCATCATCCACCACCACTATATCACCAGGGTCACCATGGTCTGTGATGCAACACCAACATTATTGTTTTAAAGGGTGTTTATGATGCCTGTAAACAAAATTTTTAGACATTATGTTGATGTATACCCCCCCAAGGGGGCAAATGTTTGTCAGCCCATACACTTACTGCATGGGCATTACAAGTATAGTAGACCCGCTCCTTTGTAATGTGAACAGATTTTTTGGGGGTCCTCCTCCACATCTCTTCATTCACCACCATTATATCACCAGGGTGACCGTGGTCCGTGATGCAACACCAAAATTACTGTTTTAAAGGGTGTTTATGATGCCCGTAAACAAAACGTTAAGACAGTATGTTGATGTATACCCCCCAGAGGGAAAAGTTTGTCAGTACATACACTTACTGCATGGGCATTACAAGTATAGGAGACCCGCTACTCTGTAATGGTAACAGATTTTTATAAGGCCCTCCTCCACGTCTCTTCCAAGGGGTATTAAGGTGCATCCAAATTTGGGGCAGGCCTTGCATTCACTGCATAGGCAAATATTATGGGAGTACCAACTTCCTAATAATGTGAACATTGCTTTCAGTGTGCCCTCCTGTACATCTCTTCTATGGGGTTTTGGGGGGCGTCCACATTTTGAGAAGCCCTGCCACTCACTGCATAGGCAAACAGTATTGGAGACCCATTTCATAATAATGGTAACATTGTTTTCTGGAGACCCTCCTGTACATCTTTTCTAAGCGGTATTATGGTGCATCTAAATTTTTGGCAGCTTTTGCATTCACTGCATAGGCAAACAGTATGGGTGACCAACTTCCTAATAATGGGAACTGTAGGGGTTGATCAACTTCAACAATGCAATTCTCCACTGTCGGTTCTTCAGCCTCAACACTGAAATTCTCCACTGCAGTTTCTTCAGCCTCAACACTGAATTTCCGCACTGCAGGTTCTTCTGCCTCAACACTGAAATTCTCCAGTGCAGGTTCTTCTGCCTCAACAGTGCAATTCTCCACTGCAGGTTTTTCAGCCTTAACGCTGACATTCTCCACTGCCGGGTCTTTATCCTCAACACTGCAGTTCTCCAATGCAGGTTCTTCACGCTCAAAACTACAATTCTCCACTGCCGGGTCTTCAGCCTCAACACTGACATTCTCCACTGTTGGTTCTTTATCTTCAAAACTGCAATTCTCCACTGCCGAGTATTCAGCTTCAACACTGACATTCTCCAATACAGGTTCTTCAGGCTCAACACTGCAATTCTCCACTTCCGGGTGTTCTGCCTCAACACTGCAATGCTCCACTACCGGGTCTTCAGCCTCAACACTGACATTCTCCACTGTTGGTTCTTCTTCCTCAACACTGCAATTCTCTACTGTCTGATCTTCTGCCTCAACACTGACATTCTCTATTGCAGGTTCTTCAGGCTCAACACTGCAATTCTCCACTGCCAGGTGTTCAGCTTCAACACTGCAATGCTTCAGTGCAGGTTTTTCATTCTCAACACTGAAATTCTCCACTGCAGGTTTTTCAGCCTCAACACAGAAGTTCTCCACTGCAGGTTCTTCAGCCTCAGTACTGAAATTCTCCACTGGAGGTTTTTCAGCCTCAACACTGACATTTTCCAATGCATGTTTTTCAGCCTCAACACTGGCATTCTCCACTGCCCGGTCTTCATCCTCAACACTGCAATTCTCCAAAACATGTTCTTCAGCCTCAACACTGCAATTCACTGCATAGGCAAACAGTATGGGAGTACCAACTTCCTCATAATGGGAACATTGCTTTTAAGTGGCCATCCAGTATGTCTATTCAAAAGGTTATTAGGGTGCGTGTTAATTTGGGGCAGGGCAGGCCTTGCATTCAATGCATAGGCAAACAGTATGGGAGTACCAACTTCCTATTAATGGGAACATTGCTTTCAGATGGCCATCCTGTAAGTCTGTTGAAATGGTTATTGGGGTGCATCCAAATTTGGAGCAGGCCTTGCATTCACTTCATGGGCAAACAGTATTTCTGTACTAACTTCCTAATAATGGGAATATTTTTTTCAGCTGGCCATCCAGTACATCTAGTCAAAGGGTTACTGGGGTGCATGTTAATTTTTTGAGTAGGGCAGGCCTTGCATTTAATGCATAGGCATACAGTATGGTAGTACCAAATTCCTAATAATGGGAAAATTGCTTTCAGGTGACCATCCTGTATGTCTGATTAAATGTTTATTGTGGTGCATGTAAATTTGGGGCAGCGAAGGCCTTGCATTCAATGCATAGGCAAACAGTATGGACGTACCAACATCCTAATAATGAAAACATTGCTTTCAGGTGGCCATCCTGTAGGTCTGTTGAAATGGTTATTGGGGTGCGTCCATATTTGGGGCAGGCTTTGCATTCACTTCACGGGCAAAGAGTATGGGAGTACCAACTTCCTAGGTGGCCCTCCTGTACGTCTGTTTACAGGGTTATTGTGGAGCATGTGAATATGGGGCAGGGCAGGCCTTGCATTCAATGCAAAAGCAAACAGTATGGGAGTACCAAATTCCTAATAATGGGAACATTGCTTTAAGGTGGCCATCCGGTACATCTGTGGAAATGGTTATTGAGGTGCTTCCAAATTTGTGTCAATCCTTGCATTCACTTCATGTGGCCATCCAGTATGTCTATTCAAAGGGTATTGGGATGCGTGTAAATTTGGAGCAGGACAGGCTTTGCATTCAATGCATAGGCAAACAGTGTGGGAGTACCAACTTCCTAATAATGGAAACATTGCTTTCAGTTGGCCATCCAATACATCTATTCAAAAGTTTATTGTAGTGCATGTAAATTTGGAGCATGACAGGCCTTGTATTCAATACATAGGCAAACAGTATGGGAGTGCCAAATTTCTAATAATGGGAACATTGCTTTCAGGTGGCCATCCTGTACATCTGTTGAAATGGTTATTGGGGTGCGTCCAAATTTGGGACAGCCCTTGCATTCACTTGAAGGGCAGTATGGGAGTACCAAGTTCCTTATAATGGGAACATTGCTTGCATTCTTCAATGCAGATTCTTCAGCCTTAACAGTGCAATTCTTCACTGCAGGTCCTTCAGGCTCAACAATGCAATTCTCTAATGCAGGTTCTTCAGCCTCAACACTGCAAATCACTGCATAGGCAAACAGTATGGGAGTACCAACTTCATAGTAATGGGAACATTGCTTTCAGGTGATCCTACTGTAAGGCTCTTCAAAGTGGTATTGGTGTGTGTTTAAATTTTGGCCAGGCCTTGCATTCACTTTATGGGCAAACAGTATGGGAGTACCAAATTCCTAATAATGGGAACAATGCTTTAAAGTGGCCATACTGTACGTCTGTTCAAAGGGTTATTAGGGTGCGTCCAAATTTGGGGCAGCCCTTGCATTCACTTCAAGGGCAAACAGTATGGGAGTACCAAGTTCCTAATAATGGGAACATTGCTTTCATGTGTCCATCCAGTACATCTATTCAAAGGGTTATTGGGGTGCATGTAGATTTGGGACAGGGCAGGCATTGCATTCAATGTCTAGTCAAACAGTATGAGAGAACCAACTTCCTAATAATGGGAACATTGCTTTCAGGTGGTCATCCTGTACGTCTGTGCAAAGGGTTATAGGGATATGTCTAAATTTGGTGCAGGGCAGGCCGTGTATTCAATGCACAGACAAAAAGTATTGGAGTACCATATTCCTAATAATGGGAACAATGCTTTTAAGTGGCCATACTGTACGTCTGTTCAAAGGGTTATTGGGGTGCTTTCATTGCTTTCAGTAGGCCCTCCTGTATGGCTCCTCAAGAGGGTATTGGGGTGCATCCTAATTTGGGGCATGTGTTGCATTCACTGCATAGGCAAACAGTGAACCCCGAAGTACGCAGATACCCCATATGTGGAGGAAAGCCTCTGCATGGGTGCATGGCAGAGCTCTGAAGAGAGGGAGCACCATTTGACCTTTTGAACACAAAATTGGCTGGAATCAATGGCGGGTGCCATGTCGCGTTTGGAGACCCCCTGATGTACTTAAACAGTGGGATTCCCCAATTCTAACTCAAACCCTAACCAAAACACACCCCTAACCTTAATCCCAACCCTAACCATAAGCCTAACCAAAACCCTAACCCCAATACCACAACCCTAGCTCCAACTTTAACCCTAGTCACAATCCTAACCCTAACCCAACCCTAACCCTATCCTCAACACTAATACTAACCCTAACCCAACCCTAATCCTAGCCTAACCCTCGACTGAACTCTAACCCAAGCCCCAACTCTAACACTAGCCAAACCCTAAACTTGCTCTAACCCTATGCTAACCCTAGCCCCAACCTTAACCCTAGTCCCAAACCTAACCCTAGCCCAAACCTAACATTAGCTCTAAACCCTAGCCACAACTCTAACCCTAGCCCAACCCTAACCCTAGCTCTAACCTCAAACCTAACCTTAACCCTAGCACTAAACTCAAACTCTAGCCCCAACCCTAACCCTAGCTATAACCCCAACTATAACCCCAACTGTAACCCTAACCCTAGCCCTAACCCTAACCCGAATGGAAAATGGAAAAATTAAATATTTTTATTTTATTATTTTTACCCAACTAAGCGTGTGATAAAGGAGGGTTTGATTTACTATTTTTTTTATTTTGATCACTGTAATAGGGTCTAAAAAAATAAAAGAACACAGCAATTCTAATCACCGTCATTTACTGCAGTAAAAATAAAGACATTAAAAATTTAAAAAATAAACATATTTGTTATCACATCTGCAAAGTCCAAGCTATCAAAACCCATATGGTAATTGCCATAAAGCAAAAAGAGACTGATTGAAAAGGCTTCCATATCTCTGCAAAAGATCCAACAAAATCTGAAAAGCTTAGACTATCTCCAAAAACTCAAAAATTATTGACTCCTGGACCCTGTGGTTAAATACATCAGAGAAACGTTCAGGAGAAACAATCTATACTCCTTAAAACATACCTCTTCACAATTTTATCACTTCTTCATGTGTATCTCAAAATCGAATGTTTATACCCTCATTTGAAGGACTGAACTTTCTAACTACTTAATCAACATCATCACTCTGAGCTGGACACCTCGGAACCCTTTATCTACCCTTCCTTCCCTTGCTCACATCTCCCAATTTTCCTTAAGTTTTTGCCTCCACTCCCTTTACCCCCTCCCCACTTCCTATTACAGTTAAATGACTTTGTGATTGTCTGAAAATAACAACTGGTTATGCAAGTAGTAACCTTTATTTCATGTCACAAAAAAGATGTTATGTTCTTTTGTTTTCCTTGTTTGTTAAAAAATACTTTAACCACTTTCTGCCATCTGACATACTCACCCATCCATGTGCCCTGGGACTCAATTCGCAAGGACGGGATAGTACGTCATAAGTGATTATCACAGCTGACACCCGGCACTATGTACCAGGAGTGGTCACGGACCGCTCCCGGCACATTAACCTCTGGAACACTGTGATCAAACATATTAGCAGTGTTCCGGTGGTATAGGGAAGCATCGCGCAGTGAGGTGGCTCCCTGCGTGCTTCCCTGAAACCCTTAGAGCAGTGCGATGTGATCGCGCTGTTCCGAGGGACTCCTCCCTACAGGACCCCAGATCAAAGATGGCCGCGGGGTCCTTCCGGGTCCTGCAGGGAGGTGGCTTCTCAGTGCCTGCTGAGAGCAGGCGCTGAGAAAGCCTCTAGCACTGCCTGTCAGAGCACAAATCTGACACAGTGCTGTGCACAGTGTTAGATCTGCGAGCTGTCACTGTACAATGATGTCCCACCCTGGGACAAAGTAAAAAAGTAAAAAAAAAAAAATTAACATGTGTAAAAAAAAATTCCTAAATAAAGAGAAAAAATATTCCTCAATAAATTCATTTCTTTATGTAAATAAAAAAAGAAAAAACAATAAAAGTACACATATTTAGCATCGCCGCGTCCGTAATGACACGCTCTATAAAACTGTCCCACTAGTTAACCCCTTTAGAGAACCCCTTAAAAAAAACAAACAAGGTAAAAAAACAATGATTTATCATCATACCGCTGAAGTGGAGCAACACTCGATCAAAAAGACGGATATAAATAAACAT
>VIAB01006551.1:97906-108613 GCA_009801035.1 Oophaga pumilio
AGTGTGGGCTGGACAAATGTTAAAGAGGAGGTTGGACCAGAAATGACATCACCAATCTATTTTTTTGTTAAATAATATATCTTTATTTAGCTTTAAAAAAAACGCATACAAATCCACAAGAAAAAAACGCATCAAAAACACATGTAAAAAACGCATGCAACATGCCAGTGACCTCTAATGCAGATTTGGTGCAGATTTTACTGAGCCAATCCTGACCATGGAAACATACCCTAAGTGTTACATGGTCTGTCAGTATATACAAACCTTTACAACACCATGAAGACCAAGGAGATCTCCAAACAAGTCTGGGACAAAGTTGTTGAGAAGCACAAGTCAGGGTTAGCTTATAAAAAATATCCCAATCTCTCATGATCCCCCAAAGCACCATCAAATTCATTATAATCAAATGGAAAGAATATGGTACCACAACAAACCTGTCAAGTGAGGGTCGCCCACCAAAACTCTCAGCCCAGTGTAGGAGGGCATTACTCAGAGAGGCAGTACAGAGATGAAAGGTAGAGTTTATATGCACATGACCACAATAAGCTGTACACTCCATACAGGAAGAATGGGCAGAAGAAAGCCTTTACTAAAATACAAAAATTGTAATGCTCCTTTGCCAAAAAACGTGGGAGATTCCTCAAATATATGGAGGAAGGTGCTGTGGTCTGATGACACCAAAATTTAACTTTTGGGCCATCAAGGTAAACGTTATGTCTGACGCCAAACCAACAAAACTCATCACACCAAGAACACCATACCAACAGTGAAACTTGGTGGTGGCAGCATCAAGGTGTGGGGATGTTTTTCGGCAGCAGGGACAGGAAAAATGATCTGAGTTGAGGGGAAGATGGATGGTGCGAAATGCAGGGATATTTTTGAGCAAAACCGGTTTCAGTCTGTCAGTGATTTGAGACTGGGATGGAGGTTTACCTTCCAACAAACAATGCTGAAGCAAAACTCAAGTGGTTTATGAGGAAACATGTAAATGGAGTGGCCTAGTCAAGGCCCAGACCTTAATCCAACTGACAATCTGAGTTCAGACTTGAAGATTTTTGTTCACTAGAGGAACTTGAAGGAGCTGGAGCAGTTATGCCTTGAGCAATGGGCAAAATTCTTAGCGGTTAGTTGTGGAAAGCTCATAGAGACCTATCCAAAGCAGCTGTAATTGCTGTGAAATGTGGCTCTACAAAGTATTGACTTTAGGCAGATGAACAGTTATGCACACTGAAGTTATGCATGCGAAACGCGCGTTGGAGTGGTGTGTGTGGGCAGCGGTGTATCATCTTGGTTGGCATTATGTTCTCATTATGCATTATTTCCATCTGGTTAAATCAATGAGCCCTGCACATATAAGCTGCTCTATGCTGTGTCCACATGGGACTTAACCTTTCTGAATCCTCATACAGGTACTATACATATGACCAGGTTTTTAAATACATCAGAAAGGGACTACATACATTAGTTAGGGATTGCTCTAATACGGGTATACCTTGACGATTTTTTAGAGCAGCTTAATATACATTTTTTGCAAAAAACGTATTAACCAAATACCCTTGTTTTTCCACTTTTTTTACTGGCACTTGCCGTTTACTATTATACTTTTTGAGTATTTTTGGTTGTGTTTTCATTATTTCCATCTGATAGCTACCTAGGTTTTCCCTGCTTTATATACAGCCTTATTTTTTGGATTTCACCATGCACTTTTCCATGTTACTTGTATAAACTTATACCCCCATGATGCATTTTCCCACTGATTTTTAATATTTCTTTCTTCTGCTGTACATCTCATTGTCTTGCCTTATACGTATATAATTATATCACTTATTAATAATAAGGCAACATTTCTTGCACTATGCTATACTAATGAATTTACATGTTTTTGGTATTTATTCATATACAGCATTTTGATATAGTACTTTTTTGCTCTGTGTTGGTTGCTACTTATAGTTTACCAATTGATTTGACATATCCTGCCATCATCATACAATTGTTTTATATTTCGTTTTTTATCCACTTTTTGTGATCATGTTTTATCTTCTATTCTGTTTTGTAATAATATTTTTACATTTATTAATAAAGTATCGCTTTTGTATTTATACTCTTTGAACACTTTCTTTGGTTGGCATGAGCTGCTGCAGTTACCCCTGTCAGAGTAGTAATAGGATCCATAATGAATCAAAAAATGATTCTAATAGATGCGGCTGCGAGCTGCTATTTTTATGCTGGGGGTCAAGTGTCCATGCTGATTGTTAAAAATGGGGAGACCGCACAACTTTATTTTAATTATTTATCTAAATAATTAAAAAATGCTGTGTAGGGACCCCTCTATTCTTGATAACCAGCCTTGCTGAAGATGACAGCTGAGGGTTACAGCTGCTAGTTTTCAAAAATACAGGAGAACCCACGTGGTATTTTTTTTATTATTTATTTAAATCGCAAGCGCCAGCTGATGAATATTCCCATCAGCTGCCGCTTGCTCTGGCTGTTATTAGCAGAGAATATGAATGATAACACCAAAACTTTTTCTCCACTCATGGTTAGCGGTTGGATGAAGCCAGTTGTTATCAAACTACTGTGTTTTATTGTTTTAAATCATAATGACAACCCAAAACATTCAAATGAGTTCAACAAATATAAGGATCCGCATCTTGTTGGCCGATACCGAGCCCTCATGCTGGGGACTTACAGTTCTGTAGACTCAGGGTATGGTCCGGGATAGCACTTCAATGAGGCTTGCCAGGATCCCTCTCAATATGGATGGTACAGGATACCATCTCTCCTTTAACAGTCACTCACCATTTCCCTGGGAGAAGACCACCTGAATCTGCACAGGAAAGATGTCTTCTGTCGCATTCCAGCTCAGCACAGCAGGGAGAAGGCACCCATCAAATTCAGGAGCGCTAGGAGTATCCATCCCTTGGGATGCAGCCTCTGACTCCTTTAAAATGGGGGCTGAATATTCAAACCAGCACCGTTGTAGCATGTTATGGTGAAAACTATGCATTGGTCCCCTCCTGTCCCCACCAGCTCGACCTCGTAGACTGGAATCTCTGGATTCACCTGTTTTTTATCAGGTATGGAGTCACCTCCCATCGGTCACTCAGCTTCCCTGACCATTGTTTCGCTCTCACCAACACTCTATGCCCCAGAGAAAACGTCTCTGCTTGCATGGGTCGCATGTCTCTATGGGCCACCTGACGAAGGCGATCACCCACCTCCTGATGCACCACCCTTAATTGCAGCCGGTGCTCTTTTACCTATTCGGATGCAGTCCGAGGGGAACTGGAGGAGGAATCCGGCATGCTCAAATCATCAATGTCCCTGCTGGGCCTCCTGAACATCAATATGTGTGGTGAATAGCAAGTAGTGCTGTGCACTCTATTATTGTAGGCCCAAATCAAATCGGGGAGATACTCAGGCCAGCGCTATTGCTGTTTACCCTATAATGTCCTCAACATCTGCAACAGGGCTCATATGCCCTGTTGCCCTTGGGGTGATAAGACGTCGTTCTCAACTGTTCAATACCATACAGCTTGTACAGCTCCTTCATCAGCACTCCCTGGAAGCATGACCACTGATCCGAGTGTATTCTCTGCGGACACCCGAACACTTGGAGGAAATGTTGACACACGGCCTCAGCCACCGACTGTGCCGTCTGGTCTCTTGTTTGCACTGCTACAGCATACTTGGTAAAGTGATCTGTCATTACCAGGCAATAGGAGAACCCAGACGTAGAGTATCCTATCAAAGCATAGTCAATCATAAGTAGCTCTAATGAGGCGTAAGTCTTAATAGAATGTGTGGGGGCCCACTGCTCAGGGCTTTTACTGAGCCTACAGAACCGATACTGCCAACACGCGTCTGCCACCATCCCTCCCAACTCAGGGCAATAAAGGACTCGCTGTAGCCACTGAAGTGTCTTTTCACTCCCAAAGTGGGCCTCCTTCTCATGCGCCTCGCGAGTGATCACCAGACCCATCCACCCAGGGATTACCAGTTGGTACCGGTGCTGTAGCTCAGATGGCACATACACTTTACCTTACAAAAGGCCCTATTCCACACACAATTTGTCGCAGTAGTTTAATTCCTTCCGTGGACAGTTGAGCCTTGTCCTCTGCACGGGGCCAGACCCCATTTTGTACCCAACGGCACACAAGTGCAATGTCTGGTCACTCGTCCTGGTCTTTTGCCCAATCTGAGATAATTTTACCCAGGACACAGGGCATCTTTGATGCCACCCCACTTGAGTATACCACACTTATGAAGATAGGTACCTGCCCCAAGGCCAGCGTTTCAGTGTCCTCAAGTTGGTCATCATCATTTACCACGGGTTCACAAGAGGAAGTTGTTAACACCTTCTCAAACACGCTGGCAGCAAAGAGCCTTTACAGAGTCCAGACTCCTCACTTCTCCTCAGCTGCCTCACACAGCCTCTCACACAACAGTTTCTCTTCTCCCCCTCCCTTCAACTTTTTCCTGCTTCTCCGCCCACAGAATTACCCAGGCTTCTGCTCTCATCTCAGTAGTGCAAAAGCATCAGGGTCCTAATGCCCTCCTTATGTCATTACAGTACACACTTATTATGTCTGCCTCCTCCTCCAGTTGGACCTCTGCCCACTGGTTGAAGCTTCTTAGTTTACTTTGGGTTCATTTTATGTTCTTTGAAGTCAGCTCTCTAATAAAATAAAAAAAGAGTGTTAGATTACTCCTCCTTTGCCTCTTTCACTTATACCACTATGTCCACCTCTTCTTCCACTTGGACCTATGCCTTTTGGTTCTAGATAGCTAGTTTCAGTTTTGCATATTTTAGGTTGTTTTAAGAGAGTTACTTTAAAATAAATACAATGAGAAAAGAAAAAAAATAACAAAAAAACAGTGTTGGATTACTCCTCTTTGGCCTCTTTCACCCATACTGACTAGTGACGGGCGAGCACTAATATGCTCGGTGCTTGTTGCTCGGGTTGAGCAAATTGGAATGCTCGGGTGCTCGAGTTGGAAACTCAAGCATTTTTACTGCGCCCCCGTCCCCCCCCGGCGGTCTGCAGATGGACTAAAAATTGCTTAAAACGATGGGAACAGTGCTCAAATGACATAGGAACAGCATGGGGATGACCCAGGGAAGCATTTGTGACTTTCAGGTCACTGCTGTGAACAATGTTGTCTGAGTCTTACGCCACTTTTACAGACTCACAATAAAACATACAAAAACGAAACCAAAATGGATTTTCCATGGAAATATATTAAGGAATATCCTTTCCAGGGTAATGGCTTGTATATAAAGCAAAATAAATAACCAAAAACAAAAATGCTCCTCCACACCTTGAGCTATGTTCACACTTAGCGTTTTTGATGCATTTCTCAAATTTAGCATTGCTTTCAACCAAGACAAATGCATTCACTGGGAAATGTCATTTTACAACCTTATCTGGCCATGTGGTGTGTGACACATCATTAGACACATCCTGTTTCAATTATGAAGGAGGGGCTGTGAAAGTTACAGAACCTATTTTTATAGGGCCATCAGGCGACCTTTACTATTCTTAAAAAGCTACCAGACAGCCCTCACTATTCTTAGAGAGCCATCAGCCGGCTATGCTTTGTTGTTCCCATTATTAAACAGTGGGTCTCCTATACTGTTATTGCGTAAGCAGTGATTGGCAGGGCTGCCCCAAATTTGAACGCACCCCAATACCCCTTTGCAGAGGCATACAGGAGGGCCTCCTGAAAACAATGTTCCCATTATTAGGAAGTTAATACTCCCATACTGTTTGTCTATGCAGTGAATGCAACACCTGCCCCAAATGTGGATGCACCCCAATAACTCTTTGAACAAACGTACAGGATGGCCACCTGAAAGCAAAGTTCCCATTATTTGGAAGTTGGTACTGCCATACTATTTGCCCATGAAGTGAATGCAAGGCCTGCCTCAAATTTGGATGCACCTCAATAACTCTTTGAACGTCAGCTTTACAGGATGGCCACCTGAAAGCAGTGTTCCCATTATTAGGAATTTGGTTCTCCCATACTATTTGCCTATACAGTGAATGCAAGGCCTGCCCCAAATTTGGACGCACCCCAATAACCCTTTGAAGAGCCATACAGGAGAGCCACTTGAAAGCAATGTTCCCATTATTAGGAATTTGGTACTCCCATACTGTTTGCCCATGAAGTTAATGCAACACATGCCCCAAAATTGTACGCACCCTAATAACCCTTTGAACAGACGTACAGTATGGCCACCTGAAACCATTGTTCCCATTATTAGGAATTTGGTACTCCAATACTGTTTGCCCATACCATAAAGTGAATGCAAGGCCTGCCCAAAATTTAGACGCACACCAATACCACTTTGAAGAGAAGTAAAGTAGGATCACCTGAAATCAATGTTCCCATTATTATGAAGCTGGTACTCCCATACTGTCTGACTATGCAGTGAATTGCAGTGTTGAGGCTGAAGAACCTGCATTGGAGAATTGCACTCTTAAGGCTAAAGAATCTGCATTGAAGAACTGCAGTGTTGAGGCTGAAGAACCTGCATTGGAGAATTGCAGTGTTGTGCCTGAAGAACCTGTAGACTTGTTGCCTGAGACTTGTTGAAGCTGAACATGTACAGTGGAGAACTGCATTTTTGAGGCTGAAGAATCTAAAATGGAGAATTGCAATGTTGAGGCTTTCCTAACAATGTTTGAAAAGGTGTTTGAAAGGTGTTTGAAAAGGTCGCTGAGAGGGAGAAACTCCTGCTTGAGCAGTGGGCAGAGGTACTGGCGCCATAATTGACAGGTGAATCCCAGAAAGCATACTATGATTTAGCTTTGCAGGATGCTAAAGGGTATGGCAAGGTAAAAACGGAGATTCTTGTACGCATGGGGGTAACAATGACTCTCAGGGCACAGCGGGTTCACCGTTGGGCGTATCACCGAGCCAAACCACCGCGCTCCCAAATGTTTGACCTGTTGCACCTGGTCCTGAAGTGGATGCAGTCAGATTCTTTTGCCTGTACTCCTTGGTTGTCGTTCGTTCATGTTGGTGTTACAGGGGAACAGTTGCCTGCCTTCTGTCTGTGGCTACCACACTTTTTCTTCCTGCCTGTTGGGGTGCTACGCCTCCAGCCCTCTGTGTGATGCTGTTCTCACTCTGCAAGTCCTCCTGCCAGGTTGATCAGTTACTACATCATCCATCACCTCGTCTTCCACTTCTGCACCCTGGTACTCCTCCTGACTTTCTGGCAATTGTGTCTCATTATCGTCCACTTCTTTTGACACGTTCCCACCATCACCTTTGTGTGACCGTGGCTGCTCAAATATTTGGGCATCGCTACATGTGATCTCCACTTGCCCCGCTTCAAGTGGACCGAGCTAGAGGCCTGAATCTATGAATGGAAAAGTGAACAGCTCTTCGTAGTGTCCAAGTGTGGAATCAGTTGTCTCCAGGCATTCGGCATGGTGGGAGGAAGGAGGATCAGGCTGAGGAATATGCTGTCCAGACTCACGGCTACTCAGACTTAACCGTGTGGAAGCCAGGGTGGTGGTGGTGGTGGCAAACTGACTGACAGCTTTATCCGCTATCCAATCAACAACCTTTTGACACTGCTCTGGGTACAATAGTGGTGTACTGCTTTGGTCCCCTATTAATTGGGACAGGAAGGTCAGGCAAGAAGAAATGGGTGTTGTGGCACAATTTCAGCTCACCCACGGCCTTGGCCTCTGCATGCAGCATCACCATCACGTCCAGTTCCCTGTCCCTTGCCATGCGCCTTGCCCATTTTAAATGAAGGACAATATTTTACACGTTCACTACAAATGTCTGAATTTGGTGCGAACTTATATGTGATTCGCGTGACAGACAAACCCCTGTTTAAAATAGCTGGCCTATAGGTAACTATTTTTTTTTCAGCAAACTGGTGTCAATAACTTATTATGCCACTTGAGGAAGACGGACTCACTCCGTTGAAACGCGTTGTGGATTCATTGTTTTACCATAATTTTTAATAATTTTTAATAAATGAAGATTGTCATTTACTAAGAAGATTCCTGTCTTTTGCGCCCTGCTGACCAGGTTTTCAAGAATCTTTCTCAATAACTTATATAAGACACTACAACAAAATGTAACAGTAGGCCAGAAATGGCAGAATTTTCAGCGCACTCAGATGTGGTCCGTCTGACGTTCAAACCCCTGTTTAAAATAACTGGCCTGTAGGTAACTATTTGTTTTCAGCAAACTGGTGTCTTATCTAAGACACTACAACAAAATTTAACAGTAGACCAGAAATGGCAGAATTTTGTCCGCACTGATGTGATTCATGTGACAACCAAACCCCTGTTTAAAATAGCTGGCCTGTAGGTAACTTTTTTCCACCAACTGGTTTTAATAACTTATATGACACACTGCAAAAAAATTTAACAGTAGTCCAGAAATTACAGATTTTCAGCGCACTCAGATGTGAACCGTCTGACGGCCAAAACCCTGTTTAAAATAGCTGTGATATGGAAAGGATCTGGGCTGGCTGTATTCTGCAGTGCCAAAAAGCAAATTGAAAAAAAAACCTGTGTGCTCTGGATTGCTTTTGAAGAAAATAATCAGGATTAAGATCCAAAAAATATTATTCCTGGCCCCTGATACCTGGCGCTATGTCTATACGGTAAATATCTGTAATAGGCAGCAGCAGACAGTACTGGAATGGACCCACTTGCTATATACAATAAAGTCTGCCACATACACTGCCTGCCTACCTAGCACTGATATCTATGGCTCTATGCACTTTTATTAGTACTCAGAAGGACTGTTTGTTAGGTGGATTTGTGTATTAAAGATGCTATACTCACACTAACCAATACACCACCAAATCTCTCCCTAGATCCGCAGCACCTCTCACTACATTGCCTGAGTCCAGAGCAGACTGTGAAGAGCATGGCGCCGCACAGTCTGCTATAGACCTGATGACGCTGTGCAGCCAGCCAATCACTGTAATGCCACAACCAACATGGCTGCGGCATTACAGTGTGTGGTAGACAATCCCTGCATGTTGATTGGCTCTGTAAAGAGCGCCAAACATGCAGGGCATGGACCCGAGCTCCCGCCGAGCAATCCTGGAAATACTCAGCGTGCACTGAACATCTCGAGCAGTGAGATGCTCAGGCGAGCACTGAGTACTTCCGAGCATGCTCGCTCATCACTAATACTGACATGTCCAAATTTTCCTCCACTTAGACCTATGCCTCGTGATTCGAGATAGTTTAGTTTTGTAAATAGTAGGTTGTTTTAAGTGGGTTACATAGCAAATGAAAACAAAATAAAAAAATTTAAAAAATAAAAAAGTACATAAAGTACAAAAAAAAATTCTGGATTACTCCTCCCTTGCCTCTTCTACTCATGCCGACATGTCAAACTCTTCCTCCACTTGGACCTATTATTTATTTATTATGCTTTGCTTTTATACCGCCATCATATTCCACAGCACTTTACATACATTATCATCACTGTCCCCAATGGGGCTTACAATCCAATTTCCCTATCAGTATGTCTTTAGAGTGTGGGAGGAAACCCATGTTGCAGATGTTGTCCTTGGTTGTATTTGAACCCAGAAACCCAGTGCTGCAATGCTAACCACTGAAGCACCATGCTGCCCGGACTCTTTCAACTAAACTGTTACATCCACCTCCTCCTCCACTTGGACCTATTCCTCCTGGTTAAAGATTCTTACTTTGTACTTCTACTCTGCTTATCGTAAGAACAGGATGAAGCTGTAGTGAGGGACAGTATTAGATTTTGCGTGTAAAAAACACTCTCTATGTGTACTCTGCACCTGTGTCTGTGATAGTACCGTGCATAACCCAAAGCTTTTATAATGTTCAGCTGTGTGGGTGGGATGTGCATCTAAGCATATTTTTTTACTCTTATTCAACCATATCTGTGATAGTACTGTGCCAAAAACTGTTGTGTAAATTCTTTAACCCATATCTTCTGGAGTATTTTGCCAAAAGCCACTGTGAGTATTCTTTAACCATATCTGTGGGAGCATTTTGCCAAAAGCTGCTGTGTGTATTCTTTAACCCATATCTGTGGGAGTATTTTGCCACTGCAACCCCGTCTGTGGGGGTACTGCACCCGATTGTCTTTGTGTAAATTTTTTAATCAGCTTTCTCAGGGAAAAGTGAAAGCTTGCTGTTTGGGTAAAATTTGTTATCCCCTTCAATGGGGGGAAATGAGGAAACATCTGTGTGGGGAAATTTTTAATTAGATTTCAAAGGGAAATAAGGAAACATGCTCTGAGGGTGAAATTTGTTATCAGCTTCTAGGGTATAAAAGTGAAAACATGCTCTGTGGGTCAAATTTGCTATCAGTTTCTGTAGGTGAAATGTGGAAACATCTGTGGGTGAAATATTTAATCAGCTTTCTCAGGAAATTGTGGAAAAATGCTCTGTGGTTGAAATTTGTTGTCAGCTTCTGTGAGTTAAATGTGGAAATATGCTGTATGGGTGAAATTTGTAAGCTGCTAATATAGGGCTACTCTTCCCCATTCTCTATGGGTGAAATTTTTTATAAGATTCTGTCAGGGCAGTGTGTCCAATGCTCTGTGGGTGAAATTTTTCAGCTGCTTCTGTAGGGGTACTGTGCCTCATGCTATGTGTGTGAACATTTTTATAAGATTCTGTAGGGGTATTGTGCCCCATGCTATGTGGGTGAACATTTTTATAAGATTCTGTA
>VIAB01006552.1:0-15854 GCA_009801035.1 Oophaga pumilio
ATTTGTGTCATTCTCAAAACTTTTGTCCATGACTGTATATCACTTGTGATATTATAGGCAGCCAGGTCATTTTTCAACCCTTATAGTAAAGAAACACCATAAAACCTTTATAAGTAATTTACTTGAGGAGCAAAATGGGCAACTTTGTTCTGGTCATGCCAAATGCCGTATAAGAGAAAAAAAAAAGCTTGGTTGGTATGATAGGTCAATATTTCCTTAGGTTATTTTGACTGGTCAACAATGGTTTGTGCAAAATATTATTTCCTGAGATCTTATTAAAAAAAATGTAGTAAATATATATTGTTTTGTGTTTATAAATAAAATAATCAATACAGCTATTACAATTTATAATTTGCCAAAATGTTATATTATATGCCAGCTATATATCAGATTCTAAAAAAATCTTGATGTGTGTATATATATGGAAAATAATCAATACAGCTATTATAATCTATAGTTTGCCAATATGTTGTATTACATGTCAGCTATATGCCACCTTTAAAAATAATATTTTACTTCAGCTAAAAGAAACCAAGGATATGCTAGCAGATATTCTTAGAATGTTCTGTTAGATCCTTTTCACACTGCTTTCTTTCCCTACTACATCTAGCTGTCCGCCTCCAATAGTCATATATGACCGAAAATGGTGTTTGACAGAGCACACAATGACTGCATCTGCACCATTATAGTGAATGGCCCTGTCAGCGCATACACCCGAAACGCGTTTTGCGAGAGATTCAGACGTAATCCACGATGAGACCAACGAACGTGGGAAAGATCACAGTGTAAAAGGGCCCTGGGATGCTGTTCTATAGATAAAATGCACTCACAGAATCTAAATACCTCTACATTTTTGTGACATTATTATCCTTGAAGACAAAAGCACAGGTATGCAAAATTAGGGATTATGAACATTGTTTCAAATCCAATGACAGATTCTTATGTTTTTTTATGCCCTGATATAAAAAAGACACTTCAATTTCTACGTGCATGAAATTATGTACAAGTGAGATGAACAAGAAAAATCTTTATCATAGCCAAAAATGTACACAATATTATATTTAAAAATGTGTTGAACATTCATTCTGAATCTTTATTGGAAATTAATTCTTGTGCCTTTTCCTATTCTCTTCAAGGCTTCTTGTGATACCGTTTCTCTTATAGAAAGCCTGGGGATCTTCTATGTGAATCATCAAGCAGTAGTCCCCATCATGTTCACGTTCCATCTACCTTGGTATCATTATTCCATGTCCTTGATATCCTGATGAAATATTTCGCCTTGCTCTTGTCTAACAGCACCAAGGTTTTCAGGAAAGTAGTCCAAATGGGAATGTAAAAAGTGTAACTTTAAATTCATCAACCCAAGGCTTTGAAACGTTTCAACATTTTCTCAACAATGGACTTAAATTTTGGACCTTTGTTGTTACCTAGAAATTTCTTCAAGACTTCTGTAAAAGAATCCCAAGCCCATTTCTCAACAGCTTTCATTTTTTGTTTCGAACACGTCGTCCTTCATGAGTTTGCGAATATCCAGACCTACAAAAATGCCTTCCTTCAGTTTTTCTTTGGACAGTCCCTGTGCTTATAAGTCTATCATTCTTTCAGTAGAGCTTTCACAAACTACTTCATCAGTCCAAGCTTAATATGGAGTTAATCAACTAAACTTTCCACAACTATGTTCTTGAGTCCAGGTTGCAAAGATGTTCTCTTTGGCCAACTATTTGGGCTACAGTAATGAGTCTTATCAAAGCTATCTCAAAAAGCAAAGAGAGAAATTTAAGATCACCACATATTGACTATCCTTCATCCTCGTAGTTAAATTTCTTGAGAATAAAATCTAAATTCTCATAGCTTTCCTGAAGCATGTGTGCTGCCATTGTGCAGTAGCACAACTTTCAGACTTTTTTTGAAGGAATCAATAAAGAGTCTCTACTCACTCACATTGTACTCAATATTAAATTTTTCCATCAGCCCAGGAAGATCACTGCAATACACTAGAGCACTGTATTGAGAAAAGTATTTAAGAATTCCTTTTCTCTGCTTCCATCCTGTGAAAAACTGGTACCAGGATCTAGCAGGTTCTTTTCCTTTAGTCTAGAGCCTAAAAGTTCTGCAGAATGTTTAGGAAGGTCCAAGTCCCTGACTAAATCATTTAATTTGTGCTGTGAAAAAGCCGTGGCTCATTGGGACAAGCTCATTGGGACTCATTGGGAAAATTTTCAATACAATCCTGTTCTTAACCTTCTGAATTGAGTATGTCAAATTTCTCCAGAGGTGAAGGGATGAGTATTCCTGCACCGTGAGGCACAGGGCGAATAGTTTACAGGAGGTCCGGGTATATAATTTCTTTCTTATTTTTAAGGTTGAATCCCTCCACATTGCACATACAAAAGTAGCAGTCATCTGTATGATTTTATGGTTCCAACTAGATCATAGGCATGTAAAAACTCTTTCCTCCATTTAGACCACTGTCATAGTTCTTCTACAGAAACAGAATGTAATTCATATAGAGCCCACGACTTGCCCTGATCACCTAGTTTTACACCAAAGTACACATATTACACTTTTCATTCAGGCTTGATATATATCTCTTCAGGTATAAATGGCTTTTTCATCCTTTGTATATATACAGTGGGTACGGAATGTATTCAGACGCCTTTAAATTTTTCACTCTTTGTTTCATTGCAGCCATTTGGTAAATTCAAAAAGTTCTTTTTTTTCTAATTAATGTACCCTCTGCACCCCATCCTGCCTGAAAAAAAAACAGAAATCTAGAAATTTTTGCAAATTTATTAAAAAAGAAAAACTTAAATATAACACTGTCATAAGTATTCAGACCCTTTGCTCAGTATTGAGTAGAAGCCCCCTGTTGAGCTAGTATAGCCATGAGCCTTCTTGGCAATGATGCAAGAAGTTTTTCACACCTGATTTTGGGAATCCTCTGCCATTCTTCCTTGCAGATCCTCTCCAGTTCCATCAGGTTGGATGGTTAACGTTGATGGACAGTCATTTTTAGGTCTCTCCAGAGATGCTCAATTGAGTTTAGGTCAGGGCTCTGGATGGGCCAATCAAGAATGGTCACAGAGTTGTTCTGAATCCACCCCTTTGTTATTTTAGCTGTTTGCTTAGGGTTATTGTCTTGTTGGAAGGTGAACCTTCGGCCAAGTCAGAGGTCCAGAGTACTCTGGAAGAAGATTTCATCCAGGATATCTCTGTACTTGGCCACATTCATGTTTCCTTCAATTGCAATCAGTCATCCTGTCCCTACAGCTGAAAAACACCCCCATAGCATGATGCTGCCACCACCATGTTTCACTGTTGGGATTGTATTGGGCAGGTGATGAGCAGTGACTTGTTTTCTCCACACATACCACTTAGAAATATCACCAATATCAGACCAGAGAATCTAATTTCTCATAGTCTGGGAGTCATTCATGTATTTATGAGCAAACTCTACGCGGGCTTTCATATGTCTGGCACTGAGGAGAGGCTTCCGTCGGGCCACTCTGCCATAAAGGCCCGACTGGTGGAGGGCTGCAGTAATAGTTGACTTTGTGGAACTTTCTCCCATCTCCCTACTGCATCTGTGGAGCTTAGCCAAAGAGATCTTGGGGTTCTTCTTTACCTCTCTCACCAAGGCTCTTCTCCCACGATTGCTCAGTTTGGCTGGACGACCAGGTCTAGGAAGACTTTTGGTGGTCCCAAACTTCTTCCATTTAAGGATTATGGAGGCCACTGTGCTCTTAGGAACCTTAAGTACTGCAGAAATTCTTTTGGAACCTTGCCCAAATCTGTGCCTTGCCACAATTCTGTCTCCGAACTCTTTGGCCAGTTCCTTTGACCTTATGATTCTCATTTGGTCTCACATGCACTTTGAGCAGTGAGGTCTTATATAGACAGGTGTGTGCATTTAGAAATCAAGTCCTATGAGTTTAATTAAACACAGCTGGACTCCAATGAAGGAGTAGAACCATCTGAAGGAAGATCACAATGAAATGGACAGCATGTGACTTAAATATGAGTGTCTGACCAAAGGGTCTGAATACTTATGACAAAGTGATATTTCAGTTTTTTATTTAATAAATTTCCAAAAATTTCCACATTTCTGCTTTTTTTAGTCAAGATGGGGTGCAGAGCGTACATTAATGAGAAAAAAATGAACTTTTTTTTAAATTTACCAAATGGCTGCATAGAAACAAAGAGTGAAAAATGTAAACGGGTCTGAATACTTTCCGCACCTACTGTATATATAGTGTAAGCTTTTCAGGGGATA
This sequence comes from Oophaga pumilio, assembly GCA_009801035.1. Classification (NCBI taxonomy): domain Eukaryota; kingdom Metazoa; phylum Chordata; class Amphibia; order Anura; family Dendrobatidae; genus Oophaga; species Oophaga pumilio. The sequence continues at coordinate 4,274 of VIAB01006552.1, forward strand.
TAGCTCTGGGATCGCCGTCCAGGTAGACGGAGTGGCACGGAAACAGTTCATTCACAGACAGCAGTTCTGGTAAAAACTGGCCGCAACCAGTTTTATTAAAGTCCACAGCAAACAGAACATAATCAAAACCAAATCATAAACATAAGACCTGGGCTTGTCCAGCCACTTACTACACTTAGATAGATTTCCCTATCTATCTGGGACCAGACTCTACCAGCCTGGGCCAAAACAACACATATGTTCAGCATTTACCAGCATGGAGTTTCACAGAGTCTCCTCCTTGTGTCTGAAGGCACCTTCAACGTCCAGACTTGAGAGAGCTCCCCTCCTATTCAGCAGCTATCCACATGGATTCTCACAGAGACTACTCCTGTGTCCGGGGTACATCGAGCACCCAGACTGAGACAGCTCATACTCCTGGAGACTCCTTCTTGTGCCTGGACTCCTTGTCCAGACTAAGCGAGCTCTCTGTCTGTGTTCGCAGACACCTACTTCTGGTCTCCTAATTAACAGCTGAGTGGTTTCAGGCCTGAGCTGCAAGTGTGTACTGAATGTAAGGTGTAGTGACCTTTCTCTACCACTAGGTTTACAAAGCCATACATTTCCCTTATACCAGTCAGCAAAGTATCTAGGTGAAATGTACACCCCATTCAACACACATACTCTCACTGTCTCACAATATATATGTATATATGACTATAGCATCTCCTGAGGAAGAAGTCCTGTGGACTTTGAAATGCATTGAGAGAATAAAAAAACATTTCTTCACCATCTACATGATTGGACAGTTATTTGGATAGCAACGCGGATGATAACCACAATTTTTCTTTAATATACTACGATTCGGTCATCGGTTTGACCCGTGGATCTGTTGCAGCTTGTGACTCGGATGAATCTATAAGCCTTGGTATCATAAAAGTCAGGTGAGTGCAAACTGATCAAAGGATTATTTTAACCTCGGATAAGACTATTTGCGCTCCTCTTTCCTGCAGTATTTTGCTTGTGTCTATTCTTAGTGTTGTCTAACCCTACATCTCTGCTGTCAAGATACCATTCTGTGTGTAACTGCAATCCTGCAGCAAGATGCTACAATGCCTAGATTAGAGATGAGCGAGCACTAAAATGCTCTGTTGTTCGTTAGTTGAACCGAGCAATTCCTAATACTAGAATACTCGTTTCGAGTGATGAGTATAATGGGAGTCGATGGGAAATCCGAGCATTTTTCCGGCAGAACCTACAAAGAGGTCTGGCGGGGCATAGAAAAGGTTGAAATTAATGGAAAAAGTGCTGAATGGAAGGAGAACAGCATGGGGAAGACCCCTGGAATCATCTCTGACTCCCAGATCGCTGTTGAGAACAATAGTTTCACACTTTAACCCCACTTTAAGGAGTGACAATAAAACATTCCATGAGAAATTGCATTTTACAGCAAAAAATATTCATAAACATTCATGATTATGTATATAGGGCAACATTTAAAAAGGATTTTAAAAAAATATATAATTTAAGTAAGCCTAAATTGATTTTTTTATTCAAAAATAGGAAATTTCAGTTTAATTTACAAAGGAAGTAAGAACTGCCAAAAATTAGGGACTCAGATACACCCTATATTAGACATAAAGGAGGTCCTCATACAAATTCTGCTCAAATTGTAATGTCCACAACCAGAAGAGAAAATGGAGTAGCAACAAGCCACAATATGGATACAAATGACAAAATCTTTATTGCACAATTAGAGTAAAAACAAATCAAGCAAAATCACAGAATCCGTGTAGGGGGTGGATGGAAAAGGTCAAGCCATAAATTGACCAGGGAAAGCAGGGTGGAAAAGATATCTCAAATATCCCAGGGCAGTATTAGATAGCAGTCATTAGCAAAGTGAATACATTGTGCCCATATAATATAGTCATAGCATAGGTATATCACCCATACAAAAGCTTACCCATAAAACCAAAGGAAAAAGCAATGTGTGCATATACCCTAATGAAAATAAATAAGTAAAAAAAGCAAGTGCATTAAATAATTAACATAGGGTACTTAGTAAACACTGTTTTGATCAAAAAAGTATAAAGCTGTCCCACCATGTCAAGGTGTACCCATTTGGGACAGTAACTACATTCTCCTGGTGTGAATAGTGGCAGAGAGTCTGGGTCCCAAATGGACACCCAGCTTCAGAGGGACTATATATGAACTACACAGCTCAGTAGAAAGGAGGCCACACCCTATTTGTACTGAATACAAAAATACTACAGAAAAGCAAAAAAAAAAAAAAACTGAACTGAACTGAAGCAGACTTGAATGACATGCAAGATTTAGAAGCATGTTCACACTTGACATAAAAGCAAACAAAACCAAAGGAAAAAAGCAATGTGTGCATATACCATAATGAAAATAAATAAGAAAAAAGCAAGTGCATTAAATAACATAGGGTACTTAGTAAACACTGTTTTGATCAAAAAAGTATAAAGCTGTCCCACCACAGCAAAATGTACCCATTTGGGACAGTAACTACACTCTCTTACGATAAAACCTACCTGGTGTGAGAGTCTGGGTCCCAAATGGACACCCAGATTCAGAGAGACTATATATTAACTATACAGCTCAGTAGAGGAGACCACACCCTATTTGTACTGAATACATGAATACAAAAATGCTAAAGAAAAGCAAAAAAACAAAACTGAACTGAAGTAGACTTAAATGACATGCAAAAAAAAAAAAAAGCTTACCCATGGTAGGTCCAGACCGTAGCAGCCCCCCTCCCACATGGCCCCTGACACGCGTTTTGCATATTCAGCTTTATTAATGGGGAGTAAGTGTAATTGTAATGTATTGGTACTCCTAAACTCATAAAGGCTATGCATAAAGGGTTATATACTAAGGAAATGAACTCCAGACCACGGAATAATCTGTTGGTGAGCAATATAATACCGAAAAGGCTATGTGTACACATTGAGTAAAATTTCTGCACCATTTCTGCATTTCTTAGCAAAAAAAACGCAGCTGCAAAAACGTGCATTTTTATTTATGCGTTTTGCCGCATATTTGTTGCGTTTTTGATTGATTTAAGTTAAGTCAATGGTGAAAAACGCAGGGTAAAAACGCACAGAGAATTGACATGATGTAGTTTATTTTCTGCACCACATCAGCAAGTCAAAAATACTCAACATGTGCATGATACTTCAGGTTTCTTATTCACTTTGCTGGCATCAGATTTTGCTTCATGTTTTCTCACAAATCTGTGCATAAAAAAGTGACAACAATGCACCAAACTGCAACGTGTGCACACAGCCTAAAATTTTGAATACGTTTTTTGAGGCTTATATAGCAACGAACTGTACTCAAAATGATGTAATACCCTATAGATGAGCAATATAATACCTATACATTTTGAACAAGTTTTTTGAGGCTTATATACCAATGAAATGTAGCCGGGTCAAATCCTAGACTATAGCGCAGTACCAAAGGAATGAACAAACTCAGGGTCAGGGACTAGCCAAAGGATCAGTAACGGTCAGGAGCAGATAAGCCAAAAGACAAGACAGAAACAGGTCAGGATACAAACCAAGTCAAAACCAGGGAGTCAACACTGAGTCAGGATGGGAATAGGGGAAAAACAGACACGAGTTCAGACAGCAAACGCAATAGGACAAATCAGAGCAATCAGAGTCAGCTACAGCAGCCCTAGGCAAAAACTATAACTGACATCACCTGCAGTAAGCAGCGGCGATAAATAGCCAACTTGAACCCAGACTGAGGCTGAGAAAGGTTAACCCCTGACATGACCAGACCCGGAAAAAGGGAAAACAGGACTCAAAACCCGGTCTGGATCATGACAGTACCCTCCTCGCAAGGGGGGCCACCGGACCCCCAGGTTTACCAGTATACCGCGCATGAAACGCCCAAATCAATCGATCGGCAAGAACTGATTGCGCCGGGACCCAGGATCGATCCTCAAGACCGTAACCCCCTCCAATGGACCAAATACTGCAGTGAACTGTGGACCATGTGTGAATCCACAATCCATTCAACCTCATACTCCATCTGCCCATCCACAGAAACCAGAGGCATAGGGGATGGAGACCCAGCAGAAGAAGGGACAAATGACTTCAAGAGAGACTTATGGAACACATTGGGGATCCAAAGCAACGGAGTAAGGCGTAAGCGAAAGGCCACTGGATTAATAACCTCAATTACCTCATAAGGACCTATAAACATGGGACCTGGCTTAGCCGAAGGAACTTTCAGCTGAATGTTCTTGGTAGACAACCATACTTTATCTCCCACCAGGAATATAGGTCTTGTAGACCGTCGCTTATCAGCAAACTTTTTATGTTTGCCCTGAGCCTCCCCAAAGTTCCTCTGGACCTCTCTCCATACCTCCCTCAACCACTGAATGGCCAAATCTGCCCCTGGATACCCCGAGTCCAACATGGAAAACTCACCAAAATGAGGGTGAAAGCCATAATTACAAAAGAACGGAGAGGAGCCTGTGGACTGATTAATATGGTAATTAAAGGCAAACTCAGCCACTGGTAACAAATAACACCAATCTTTCTGCTGGGACATGGCAAGACACCACAAAATTTGTTCAAGAGACTGATTGGTCCTCTCCATCTGACTGTTGGTTTTGGGATGATGGGCCGAGGAGATGGCCAAACTAATACCTAACCTTTTAGAAGAAGCCCTCCAGAACTTAGGCACAAATTGTACCCCTCTATCTGACACCACATGCAAAGGCACACCATACAATCGCATCACGTGCTCAACAAACAACCTAGAGAGTGTTTCAGCATTAGGCAGTCCCGCCAAAGGGACAAAATGTGCCAGTTTACTGGACCTGTCCACCACCACTAAGACCACTGTTTTGCCATTGGAAGGAGGGAGATCAGTGATAAAGTCCATGGACAAATGAGTCCAAGGTCTATCCGGATTTAGCAATGGCACCAATTCCCTGGCTGGATGGTTATGAGAGCTTTTAGCATGGGCACAAGTATCACAGGAAGTCACAAACATGGCGACATCAGAAGCCATAGAGGACCACCAAAACAGCCTAGCAATAGCTCTACAAGTGGCCAAGATTCCAGGATGCCCACTAAGAGCAGAATCGCGGAACTCCTGGAGCACCCTCAACCTGTACTGAACAAGGACAAAGAGATTGTTGTCAGGCAAAGACGTAGGAGCAAGAGACTGAGCCTCACAAATCTCCCGCTCCAATTTTGAGGACACCACTGCCACGACCACCCCGTGCTGAAGAATGGAGGAAGGAGGTTCGGGAGGTGATATCGGATCCAAGCTGCATGATAAGGCATCCTCCTTAACATTCTTTGTACCAGGTCGAAAGGTGATAGAAAAATTAAAGCATGAAAAAAAGTGACCACCTAGCCTGTCTGGGAGTCAAATGTTTGGCCGACTCAATATAAGACAGATTCTTGTGGTCCGTAATCACCGTGATCCGATGAAAAGCCCCCTCCAAAAAGTGCCTCCATTCTTCAAAGGCCAACTTGATGGCTAAAAGCTCCCGATTCCCAACATCATAATTTCTCTCAGCGGGAGAGAATTTTTTCGAGAAGAAGGCACAGGGCCACATGTTAGTCAAAGTGGCTGGTCCTTGGGACAACACCGCCCCACCTCCACCTCTGATGCGTCCACCTCAATGATGAACGGTTCAGACGGATCGGGCTGGACAAAAACAGGGGCAGACATAAAGCATTTCTTTAATAAGGTAAACGCCGCCACCCCTGCAGCTGACCAGCTTTTGATATCAGCCCCCTTGTGAGTAAGATCAGTGCGGGGCTTGACCACCTGTGAAAACCCCTTAATGAATTTCCTATAATAGTTTGCAAACCCCAAAAAACATTGAAGACCCTTTAAGTCTCTTGGTTGCATCCGATCCACAATGGCCCGTACCTTCCCAGGGTCCATACGAAACCCTTTGTCAGACAGAATGAATCCCAGAAAGGACAATTCTTGAACAAAAAATGAGCATTTTCCAGGTTTCACAAAAAGCGAGTTCTCCCGTAACCTCTGGAGAACTGCACGTAAATGATCCATGTGAATTTGTTTGTTAGATGAAAACACAAGGATATCATCCAAATACACCACCATAAAGCGCCCAATAAAATCAGAAAATACATGGTTAATAAAATTCTGAAAAACAGCTGGCGCATTAATGAGACCAAAGGGCATAACCAAATTCTCAAATAACTCTTCAGAAGTAAGAAATGCTGTTTTCCACACATCCCCCTCCCAAATACGGATTAGATGCTATGCACCCCTGAGATCCAATTTAGAAAACGACTTGGCCCCTGATAAATGGTTGTACAAATCAGGGATGAGCGGGAGGAGATAGGTATTTCTCACTGTGATCTTATTCAATTCCTGAAAACTGAGGCACGGGCGCAAACCACCATCTTTTTTTTTACAAAAAAGAATCCAGCCGCCACAGGGGAGACAGAGGGACGGATGTGGCCTTTAAGTAGGCTTTCAGAAATATACTCCTTCATAGCGGTTCGCACCGGGCCAGAGAGGTTGTACAGACGGGCCTTAGGCAATTTAGCACCCAGAACCAGATTGATAGTACAGTCAAAAGGGCGGTGTGGTGGTAAGACTTCGGCCTCCTTTTCAGAAAAAACATCCTCAAAATTCTTCAGGTACTGCGGAATACCTTCCAGATTAACGGATGACACAAGTACAGTACTAAGGAAACTTTTAACACAATTAGGACCCCATTTAACAATGTCCCGAAATTCCCAGTCTATCACAGGATTTTGTAATTGTAACCAGGAGAACCCCAACACCAGTCCTGCAGGAAGATTGTCCAGAGCAAAACATGAAATATGTTCCTGGTGCAAGGAACCCACTTTAAGGAGAAGCTCCTCTAAGACAAATTTAAAGACATTCTTAGCCAGCGGTGTTTTGTCAATGGCAACAATATGAATAGGAGTCTCCAGCCTAACTGTCCCTAACTTACACTTGGTCACCAATTTAGAGTCAATAAAGTTCATGGACGACCCACAGTCCACAAAAGTAGAAGTGGGCATGAAGCCACTCCCACAACAAAGTTCCACTTCCAACAATACTTTAGAAAATGAGGAAAAAGGTACCTGAGAGTATGGTTGACCTCCTTGATAATCACCCAGACTCAGTAGCTTGTTAGTCGGTGGGCAAGACGGGCAGTCCTTTTTCCAATGTCCGGGATATCGACAGTAAAAGCATAACTTTCCATCACGTCTCTGTCTTCTCTCCTTCTCCTTGAGGTTGGTGGCCTCCACCTCCATAGGTTCAGACGGTGGCAAAACAACAGGATTAGCAAGGAACAATGGAACCTCTCTCTATGTAACACCTCTCTCCCGCAGCCTCCGATCCATATGGATAGCCTGAGTCATAGCCTCCTCCAATGAGCTGGGTGGTGGATGGAGAGCCAGAGCGTCCTGCAGGTGATCCAACAGTCCTCTCCTGAACTGACATCTCAGCGCAGAGTCATTCCAGGACACCTCAGTGGACCATCGACGGGTCTCAGAGCAATACCATTCAGCCAAGAGCTTGCCCTGAAAGAGACTCATGATTGTGTCCTCTGCCACTCTGACCCAGTTAGGCTCGTCAAAAATTAGTACTAAGGCCTCAAAGAGCCTATCCACAGACACACGCTCAGGGGCAGAAGCAGGTAAAGAGAAAGACCATGATTGAGGTCGCTCCAGAAGTAAGAAAATAATTATCCCCACCCGCTGACTCTTATCTTCAAAAGATCGGGGTCAAAGAGAAAACAATAGCTTGAAACTCTCCTTGAACGTAAGGAGCTTCTTTTCCCAGGAGAAGGTATTTGGGAGCCTGACCGTAGGTTCAGGAGAGTGCAAAGAGACATCAACAGTGTCAGAGTGCTTACAGACAGACTGGGAAGAAAATCTCTGTAAAGATTTTACCGTTTAAGAAAGCTCTCTTTGCAGGTGGCTATGAAATGTGGCCAAGGCCCTATGCTCCACAGACAGATTCTGCATCATTTGCGTCAAACTGCCAGAGCAGAGAAAAAAAACCTGTCTGTTTCTGGTTAGTTATAATATCATGCTGCTGCAGTGCAGGTAGGTTCAGGCTCCACTAGATGGCAATAGAGTGGAAGCAGGACAGCACCTAGACCAAGCCAGCCTATCGTGTAGCAGCGAAAGTGCCACAAGGTGGCAGCAGAGTAGTCAAACAAGCCAGATTAAATCCTAGACTATAACGCAGTACCAAAGTTATGAACAAACTCAGGGTCAGGGACAAGCCAAAGGATCAGTAACGGTCAGGAGCAGAGGAGCGGATACGCCAAAAGACAAAACACAGAAACAGGTCAAGATACAAGCCAAGTCTAAACCAGGGAGTCAACACACTAAAGGGGAACACTGAGTCAGGATGGGAATAGGGGAAAAACAGAGACACGGGTTCAGACAGCACACGCAATAGGGCAAATCAGAGCAATCAGAGTCAGCTATTGCAGCCCTAGACAAAAGCTATAACTGACATCGCCTGCAGTAAGCAGCAGCGATAAATAGCCAAACTGAACCCAGACTGAGGCTGAGAAAGGTTAACCCCTGACATGACCAGACCAGGAAAAAGGGAAAACAAGACTCAAAACCCGGTCTGGATCATGACAGATAACATTTTGAAGGCTTATATAACTTTTTGAGGTTTATATAGCAATGAAATGTACCCAAGAGGATGTAATACCCTATGGATGAGCAATATAATACTGATACATTTTTAAACAAGTTTTTTAGGCTAATATAGCTACAAACTGTAGCCAAGAAGATGTAATACCCTATGGATGAGCAATATAATGACGATATTTTTTAACCAGCTTTTTAAGGGTTATATACCAACAAAATGTACTCCAGACTGGAGATGAGCGAATTTGATCAAGTCCCTGCTTATTCGGCAAGCTATGGCGCTTACCGAATAAGCTGCAGAGGGAACCAGGATACATGGAGCATGCCAGCTGAACAGCTGTTCGGTTCCACAGCTGCATGTGTCGCGGCTGTGTCAGTCACAACAAATGCATGGAGAGCCTGTGTGTTAGATGAGCAATATAATTGCTCTTTTTAAACAAGTTTTTTGAGGGTTATATACCAATGAAATGGACTCTAATCAATGGAATTGTCTATGTGTGAGCAATATAATGCCAATAAAATTTTTAACAAGTTTCTTGAGGCTTATATACCACTGAAAATTACCCAAAAATATGTAAAAGTCTATGGATGAACAATATAACACGGATACATTTTTAACAAGTTTTTTGAGGGTTATATTCCACCGAAATTTATCTAAGATTACGTACTGCATGAATGGACAATATAATACCAATAAATTTGTAATCACGTTTTTTTGTGGGTTATAAAACAACAAAATATATCCCAGAAGACGGAATAGTGTATGGGTGAGAAATTTAACACAGTAAAAAAATTTCACGCTTTTTTGGAGTGTTGTATAGCATAAAAAAATGTATGCCAGAACACGGAATAGTGTTTTGGTGAGAAATGTAACCCAGCTTCATTTTTAACATTTTTTGAGAGTGTTATATGTCATAGAAATGTACCCAAGACCACATAATTCTCTATAGCTGCAAAATTTAAACCAGCAACATTTTTTGCTAACGCTTTTTTGGAACGTATATATCCAAGAAATGTAACCTAGACCACAGAATAGTGTATGGGTAATAAATGTAACCAAGCCACATTTTTTTATGTTTTTTTTGTACTGATACATACCACATAAAATTTGACTGGCTTTTTGTGAGATTTATATACCAATGTTATGCAATAATAACCATGTTAAACTGTGTGGATTACTCATTGAATCCATAAAAAAATTTGAACTTAATATTTAGAAAGTGTAGTTGATGTACTTATAAAGTCCTAAAGGCTTTGCAGAAACACCAAAGCCAGGCAAAAATTATAAGGAGGGTCATCCATAGATCCCTGAGACCCAATAGTTGAAAGTCGCAGAGGAAGTAGGAAGTACTCTGGTTTGGCTGGCCAGGTATTGTTTGTCCATATTTAAAAACTTGTCAAACATACCCAGTAATCAGGCCCTAGACCCTGGGCTGGTGTCATGAAATTGGCCCATGCCTTTGACAGTGTACCCCTGCCTCTGCTGTGTGTCTCCCTGGCCTCTCCTCCTTGGTTGGGCAAGGAAGCTTGCCCCCTGCAGCTATCGTTGTCTGATTGGAATTTTTTCAACACATTTTCCACAACAGACTTTTGGTATAGCACCATTTTAGAAGACCTGTTCACCTCAGGAAGAAGAGATGCAAAGTTCTCCTTGTAGCATGGGTCTTAGTAGGGTGAACAACCAGTACTCTTTTTTGGCCAAGCCAAGATGAATGTAACACAAGGGTCACAGGAAGGGCAGTGGTTCATGAATTCGACCATATGTGCTAAGCTCCATACAGCTAACACTTCCCTGCTTCCACCATGATGACAACTCTCCCTCTCATCCTCTTCATTCCTGTCCTCAGCCCATCTACGTAGGAGAGACGGGACAAAGGTTGTGTTGCTATTAGCCTCTGTTGCACTATCCACCATCTACTGTTCCTCCTCTTCCTTCTCCTCAGCCTCCTTCTCTTCAATGTTCCCAATCCATGCTGAGCAGAGATGAAGCTGGGCTGGCTAGAATCTCTCTGTGTTATGTCTTCCTCCATCCCCACCTGGTCCGCACGCAAAGCTTCTGGTTTACATGTGAGCAGCTACTGTTTAAGTAGGCATAGAAGCAGGATATCTGCACTGGATATTGCATCATTGCCGCTCACCATCTTTGTGGAGTCCTCAAAGTCTTGGAGAGCCAAACAAATGTCAGACAAAGCCTTGCTAACATGTTCAGTGTAGAGTTCCAGCTCATGGTGATGTCACTCGGAGAGCTGGCACTTGCATGCTCTGCCGCAACACTGTCAAGAGCGGCAACAACTGTAGCTGATTTGCAGAAATGGGCGCTGATGAAGCGTACCTTAAACAGAAGCTCTGGCAAATCTGGGTAGGTTTTCAAAAACCATTGAACTACCAAGTTGAACATATGTGCCAAGCATGGTACGAGTGTGAGCTTGACAAGCTTCAAAGTCGTCACCAGGTTACGCCCATTATCACACATGACCATGCCTGTTTGGAGGTTCAGCGGCAAAAACCACAGATGTCTGGTCTGTTATTCCTTTAAGCCACTCTGCCGCTGTTTGTGGTTTGTCTCCTAGACAAATTAGCTTCAGCAAAGCCTGCTGCCACTTGTCTGAGCAAGTGCTATAGTGCTTCCAGCTGATGTGGATGACGTACTCTGAGACAGCGATGAAGGATGAGGAGGAGCAAGAGGGAGTGCAGGAACTGTTGTAGGAGGTGGAGGAAATCATGTTGAAATTGAGCCAGCAACCCTCAGCATCGGGAGCACATGTGCCATACAAGGGTGTGACTTGACTCCAGCCTCCACAATGTTCACCCAGTGTGCTGTCAGGGAAATGTAGCGTCCCTGACCACAAGTACTTGTCCATGTGTCTGTCATTAAGTGGACAATTCCAGTAAGTAAGTACGTTGGTAAGGACACGGGTGATGTTCCTGGACACGTGCTGGTA
>VIAB01006554.1:67851-78546 GCA_009801035.1 Oophaga pumilio
GACTCGCGTGAGTTTCTCACATTGCACTCGCAAGTGTGACCCCGACCTTATTCAAGCCAATTCAAGGAAGGAGAACAATCCTGTCAGAGTAGGAATCGAAAAAAAATTCAAAATCTCAATTAACAGAGGTAAAAATCAAAACTCTCTCCTGGTGATGTGCAACATAGGTTTGTATATAGGAATGAGACAGGACGCTTCGTCTGGGTGCAGCCCTCGAGGTCCAGCATAAAACAATAGTGGAAGGGTGAATTAGACAAGGTGATGTAGGACTCTGGATGTGAAAGGTGAAAAGTATAAAACCACCATATTAAAACAAAAGTACCTTTATTAAAAATAAAACGTGCTTCAGCTGCATTTTGCCATGAACACCTGATGAAGGCAGAATGCAGTCGAAACGCGTTGTATTTTTTAAGAAAGGTGCTTTTGTTCTGGTTTTATACGTTTGACCTTTCATATAGCTCTCCACATCAGGAGCACCACACCTGGTCCATTTCAGCCTTCCACGATAGATGAAAGGAGAGGTGTGGTATTGGCACGAGTTCCTAGAAGTCTATCTCACCTGTGAAAGCATTTATTGTGCTGCCATATAGTGCCACTGTACATTATCATATTCATACATTATGATACCCAGATGTAGATTGGGGTCTTGTGTGTGCACCATACCTTGGCATAATGGATGAATTACTGGGAGTTGGGTCAAAAATATTTAGAGTTGAGAGTCCTCAGTGGTTGATACCTTTTAATGGGACTCGGTCTTTGCCTGATGAAGAGACCTGAGTAGTCTCGAAAGCTTGCAATTTGTTACCATCTTTTCAGTTAGGCCGGGATCACACATGCGACGAAAACGGCCGTTGCTCGCATGTGAAATCCCAGCTCTGGCGCTGGCACTCGGGAGTGGATTGCGCGGCTGCATGTATTACTATGCAGCCGCTCGCTCCACTCCCGAGTGCCGGCACCAGAGCTGGGATTTCACATGCGAGCAACGGCCGTTTTCGTCGCATGTGTGATCCCGGCCTTAGCCATTAAAAGGTATCAACCACTGAGGACTCTCAACTCTAAATATTTTTAGATCTACTGGCTAATACGGTACGAAGATACACATCTTTCCTATATCAAAATGGGAGTTGGGTCACAATTAATGGGTGTATTATACTTTCTGAATCCTGCTTTGAGCAAAGGGTTGGACCGGATGACCCATGAGGTCCCTTCCAACTCTACCATTCTATGATTCTAATATGTGCTAATACAGTATATCCTTTTATTAGGACCCTTTCCTATCTTTGTGGATGCCGTTCTTCTTGGAATCTATTGGAGCTTTCATTATTCACCATGGAGGTAGAAGTTATAAACCAAAACACCCCACAGAAGGTCCACATACGCTGGTGTTAACCATTCGTACACTTGTGGCAGTGGTATAGTGGCACTTTAGTGTCTAGCGATGTCTTACTTTGGTGTTATTACTGTGAACTTTACACCCTGATGGGCATCTGTGGCCTTGTACCAGTGTGGCCTTGTACCAGTATCCATTAACTGCAGAAACTTTCCAACTCCATCTTGGCATTGAGAGTCCATCGCCCCCTCATCCCAATAATAACACTTTTTTTTTTTCTTTTTGTTCATTTGTTTTTATTCCCTTCTAAACTTGCCACCGTTTTCGACAGTCACAAACAGATTTTGGGATATTACTTGCCGCGCCTGTGACGCACCCTCGCCTGCCCGTCCTTGGAACATGCCGTATAGAATCTTCAATAAATATAGAACTACGTCGCCCGAGTTATGTACAAATATCTCAGGCCAAAAAAATATTATGTTTACAAATCTATATACAATAAAAACAAACAAAAAAAAAATGTAAACAGTCACAACGTCAACGTTAAGAACAGCGGGGGCGGGAGCCGGGAGAGAGTAGGCGAGGGAGGGGCTAGGCTAAAATTAAGTGTGCTTTAAAATAATGTGCGGGGAGGGCAATCAGAGAGAAAAGCAGTGGTCTTATGGGAAAAGTACCCGTGTATCAAACTGATCGATGCCCATCAATTGGAGGGAAGGGGGCTGGCCTGAAAGTGCTCTTTCCCTACAGTCTATGGAATCTGTAAATGAAGTCGGAGACTGAATGACTATTATACTTCACATTGCACCAAAAACCTTGCAACTTTTTGACCCTTATAGGCCACCATATAAAAAGTGGAAAAATATGGCTGCTTTCAAAAACAGCGCCACATCTGCCCGTGGGTTGAGCTGCAACTCCAGACACAACCAGCAGTCCGGTGTTTCGACCCATGTTTTCCCAGTCCCGTACCACCCTTGAAAGGGGGTTCTTGTTTTTTGGTCCCTGATTAACAGTAAAATGCATAGATGGTCTTAAAGGGATTCTGTTAATGGTTTCGACCCTTTAAAACATCTGACGGCGGTAGGTTTTAATCCTCCTGGCAGTGCAATCACAATTCTCTGGGGATTATACCGTATTATGGAGTGCCCTGGGGTCTCTGCACATAAAGACTTTTACATTTAGCAGCCCCCCAGAACAACCCTGAGTTCACAGCAGAGGAGAGAAGCTGGGGAGTTTAGAGAGTCCAGGGCACTTCACTTGTGAGGCAGATTAAAACAAGGATGACTATCAGCCCGGGTATGTTGTCACTGCTCTACTGCGCATCTATCTAGTTTGGAGAGGTCATACTTACTGTCAGACTCCCTTTAAGCTGCATCCTATGCACCGGAGGCCATGATGAAGTGTCGCTATATTGCCCTAAGTGGGTACAGACTGATCTATAATGGATGTCTCCACATAGTTTATGTATAGATGTAGGAGGGAGAGGCCAAAATAGATCAGAGCATCAACCTATCAGATCATCAATACCCTGTGCAGTACGGGGCCCCGATATCTACATAAAAAATCAAGTTATGGGGCCTCCCTTAAGCCTTCAGACCAAGCTAAGGCAACGAAACTGAAATCTGGGGATAAATGGGGTCAAATAATGTCGAGCATTCTTTACATCATGTGTTATACTCCATTCACACCCAGAGCTGCGATTGGCTGACAGCCTCTTGGCACTGGCAAGCAACGACCTGGCATCGTAGAGACTGCACAGTACCTGGTGTAAAGACTACATCTCCCACGATGCACAACAGCAGCACAATGTAAACAGCAAAATTTTGAATGCTGCTCTGGATATAACTGGAGTATAACCCACAGTATAGCTTATGATCAAAGTCACTCTATATTCAAGCTGCTGAAGAGTTTGGAGGGGGATGATGGGAGAATATGGTATATCATCCAGGGGCTGGGGCTTAAAGGTCCTGGCGATCTGACCTGCACTTCTTTTTCTGGGGAAGTAAATGGAAGCTACGCTGTGTAACACCTATGTACATGTCAGGGCAGGCATCCACAGGAATAGAGGCACAGAACAGGAGTGGGGATGGAGAGGTACACACAGTATTTCTTTCCCCCACAGCCCTGTTGGTGACCCCATAAACATTATACTGTCAATACTGTTTAAAAAGGTGGAGAGGAGGGGGCGAAAAAAAAAAGAAAAAAAAAAAAGTAGACATTCTGATTGACACAAGCCGAGCTGCAACCCTGTAATATAGATCTGAGGTGGGAGAGAAGAGGGTGGGGGAGAGAATCGGAGGCTCGGGATCGGAGATCCCACAGCCCGGTGTATCCTTCGCAGGTATGGGACGCCAACAACCGTCCGCCGTTTCCACCTGCTGCGTCGTAGAGCCTCGGAGGGCGAAGTGTGAGGAGAGTACATACTTATTTTTAAGCCATGAGTGGTTGTGCCGTGCCTCCAGCATGATAACACAGCCATTTCACAGCAGTACAGCAAACCGGGACACGAGAAGGAAGAAGTCGCGGAAGCCATGTCCCAGGGGTTTTGAAGCATCCAAAATGGTGGCAGCGGAGAGAGTATATTGCGCAGCCTCAATTAGAGCTCAAGTAAATATAGTTGAACCCCTTTTCCTGTTCCCCCCCCGGTGGGAGCGGCGTCTTCTCCCTCCAAAAGGCAGTGAACAGGTTAAAGTGAAGCGAAGTTTGTCCTTTTTTTCAAAAACCGTAAAGAGTGAAGGTCCAGAGTCTGTTCTCAGGGAGTTCCTGTGCTCATACACTGAGGGGGAGCATCCCGGGAGGAGACGCAGGCCGTGATCCTAGGATTCTCGGGGGGTCGTAACCATTCATTGCCCTGCAGATAGAAATGATGGAATATTAACAGACTGAAAGGAAACTACAGAGGAACTGACAAACCGGGTGCCACAAATCAATTCTGTCACCGTCCCTGAAAAAAAGATTTCATCTTTGTGGATCTACCCGATGACTAGACTGCATGAGACATAACTCATCCTGCATACATGCTGCTGAATTTCCAACCTAGCCTGACAGCTCCTCACTGTCCCTTCTCCCTGCTGCTGAACCTCCACCAACCTAGCCTGACAGCTCCTCACTGTCCCTCCTCCCTGCTGCTGAACCTCCACCAACCTAGCCTGACAGCTCCTCACTGTCCCTCCTCCCTGCTGCTGAACCTCCACCAACCTAGCCTGACAGCTCCTCACTGTCACTTCTCCCTGCTGCTGAACCTCCAACCTAGCCTGACAGCTCCTCACAGTCCCTCCTCCCTGCTGCTGAACCTCCACCAACTTAGCCTGACAGCTCCTCACTGTCCCTCCTCCCTGCTGCTGAACCTCCACCAACCTAGCCTGACAGCTCCTCACTGTCACTCCTCCCTACTGCTGAATCTCTGTCCATCTAGTCTGATGGAAAACTCCTTTGTGTCCCCTCCTACTGCTGATACATCTACTAACCTAGCCTGAGTAAAAGCTTGTGTCCCTGCTCCTGCATCTTCGCCATCCTAGCCTGACCAACTGTTCTCAGTGTCCTTGTTCACTGCTGCTGATTCTCTGACCACCTAGCCTGATTTACAGCTCTTCAGTGTTCTTCCTTACCTGTTGCATTTGCAGTGATGTACACTGAGCAACATCTTCTCAGTCCTCCCTGCTGCAGAATCTCCGCCCAACCCTGATTGAAAGCTCCTAAGAGTTACTCCTCCCTGCTGTTGCTGAATCCTGCTCATCTAGCCTGACATAGTTTTTGACTGTCCCACCTCGATTGCTGTTGCTACTGAAAGTATGCCAGCATAGCTTGACTGACAGATTCTCAGTGTCCTTCCTCCCTGTTGCTGAATCTCCACACATCAACCTTGCTCAACAGTTCATCAGTGCCCCTTCTTCTCTGCTGAATCTGTGCCCACAAGCTCTTACTTTCACCCCCACCATGCCCCTTTTGCGATGCTACTCAAACTCTGCCCACCTAGCCTGACTGACAGCTCCAAAGTGATGCTGAATCTTTGCCATCCTAGTCTGACTGACAGTTTCTCAGTACCTCACTTCTGCTGCTACTGAATCTCCATCCACCAACCCTGACCAATAGCTTTTCATTGTCACTCTTCCCTGCTGTTGAATATCTGCTCACTAGCCTCATTGACGGGGTCAGTGTTCCTCCTACATGATGCTAAATCTCCAAACACCTAGCTTAACACAGCTCCTCAGTGTCCCTCCTCCCTGCTGCATCTCCTCACACTAACCCTTACACACAGCTCCTCAGGGTCCCTTCTCCCTGCTACATCTCCCACTAACCCTTACCCTCAGCTCCTCAGTGTCCCTCCTCCCTGCTGCATCTCCTCTCACTAACCCTTACCCACAGCTACTCAGTGTCCCTCCTCCCTGCTGCATCTGCTCTCACTATCCCTTACACACAGCTCCTCAAGTGTCCCTCCTCCATGCTGCATCTCCTCCACTAATAGAAAAAGATTAACCAGCTCACCCCAGCTAGGCATCCCAGGAGGCATGGATCTGGAAGGAACCACTTGTGTTAATGAACAAAGAAGATCCAGCTTCCAAGCTTGCAAAAATTTAACAAAGCTTTGTTAAAGAATGCAATGGATGTTCGAAACGCGTACCTGTGTCTACACTCTTGATTGAATCTATTAATATTTTTTATGCCAATAAATTTTTACAAGCTGGATCATCTTTTTTCCGCTCATCCACTATCCCTTACCCAAAGCTCCTCAGAGTCCCTCCTCCCTGCTGCGCCTCTCATTAACCCTTACCTACAGCTCCTCAATGTCCCTCCTCCCTGCTACATCTCCCACTAACCCTTCCCCAAAGCTCCTGAGTGTCCCTCCTCCCTGCTGCATCTCCTCTCACTAATCCTTACCTACAGCTCCTCAGTGTCCCTCCTCCCTGCTGCATCTCCTCCCACTAACCCTTACCCACAGCTCATCAGTGTCCCACCTCCCTGTTGAACCTGGTTCCAAGTGGATCCTGGAAACAAACAACAAATCTGCTTCTCCCAAATGTTTCCAACCTTAACATACGATGATGCAGCCTGCACAAAAAATGGCACCCAATATATACCCAACAGAGCGATGCTGCCGGGAAGGGAGTTTCTGCACCTTTATCATAACAGAGCATTCTGTATACACATATATACTTATTAGTGGAGGTAAAGGTAGGACACAGGTGCACAATACAAATGGTCACAGGAGAAGGGAACGTGCGTCCTGTTCTCAACACAAAACGGGGATTGGGGAAGCTTGTGTTCTGTTAGAATGAGCTGTGCAGAAATCCACTATTAATCTGGACCAAACCCTTGATTATCACCCTTGGATATAATTCAGTAAAAGAAAAAAAAATTGCAGTGTATATTAAAAATGTCAGTCAGCAATATATTGAATTAGGAGGGGGGCGCTGTTGCATTGTTACCTATGGAAATCTATAATTGCAGTCAGTGGTGAAAAGTGGCACTGCAATTGATCGAAAGGATTTAAAGGAATTTTCCTTTATTTTTGCCCCGTAACGCGTCTCAGCAGGTGAAACAAGTCCATTTTCTAATTACGCACACGCATGCAAATACACACACATGCCTGTCCACAGACGCACCTACTGAGCCTTTAAGGCTTTGCTTTTTTTTTTCTGCAGCAGTAAGGTGTTGACCCAAGACTATTATGTAATCTTAAAGGAGATCAACCAAGTGAGAGAGACCAGCCACAGTCAGCCACATTGGAGCCAAGACCCTCTATTCTCAGGCCTGCTGTCACACTGATAATCCTATTACTACTGAGATTTCTAGACAAAGTGAAGGGAGCAGCTAGGTATATGATAGGAAATGACAATATGGGATGCCCAGATGCAGTGCAGTGTCACATGCCCTGTCAGACTAGCAGCCCAAAGGCCCAGCCTTGCAGGATAATGACCTCCTCAGAGGATCATCACTAAGCTGGATGACCTTCAACGGCTCACATCTACCAGATGCCACTCTGGCAGGATTGCAGTTAACCAGTCTGTGGTCAAATTAAAGGGGTTGTGTGAGAAACAGCGCCCCCATTGTCCACAGAAAGTGTCTGGTATTGCATTTCAGTCTATGTAGAAGAGTATAGTAGTTTTATTATCTACTTTTGAGCAGCCCCCTATTCATACTCGTGTAATGATCATACAGACATACCCTTTCCTAAAACGCAATGAATGCTCCGTTTATCATTCTCAGCGGCTCCAGTGATCGTGTCACCTGCCATCTGTAACAATCCACTATGTGAACAGAGTCATGTCAGTGATGGATGGCGTGCCCACTGCCCCTAGTGTGAGTCACCGGGGGTTATGCTGTTATTCACGCGGGTCAGTTATCATGCGTTCAGTCAGCGGGTTATGAAAGGAAAGCATGCACTGTCACTGCAGGCCAGGGATAAGTACAGACCTGTATGACGAGGCCTGGGGGGGCTACTGACAAAATCGTATACACAGGAGGGGAGGCCGACTTTAAAACAAGACACGACAAAGCTGGGCACCTAAATAAAATCTGATGATCAAAAACATCCCCAAAAAACTAGGGTCCTCCTGCAGATAGCAACCACTGGGGCTGAACTAACAAGGCTGCATGGTTTGCACCTTGACAGGGTCATTGATTCTAGCTATAAAGGTGGGGTGCTGCCAAATGAAGGACTCTTCTCTACATATGAAGGTTTTTCGGAGAACCCACTTTAATTGGCCAAACCACGCTTACATACAATATGTCAACTTACCACATCCTCTGATCGCAGCTTTTACCATATCTTACACTCCATTCACTTCCAGAGCAGCGCTCCAAATCCTGTAACTGCTGAGGCTTCTGCTGTTTCACACATGATGTGGCCAATACAGTTAACACTTGCCGCTCTACAGAAGCGGATCAACGGCATTTGTGCAGATGACAGCCTGCAGAACTGAGTGCTGCTCTGGAAGTGACTGGAGACTTAACACATCTCCAAACCAGTAAAGTTCCCCTTAAGAGGGTTGATGGTGCGGCCGACTTTTGCATCAGTGGGTTATCCTGGATGCGTGCATTATTGGGAGAATGTCGTTCACATATCCTAATAGTGAGCGCCACCGGACGACCCCGTCATATGAAGTATTTGTAGAGTTAGTTTCATGTATCAAAGAGCACTTGATCATTCTCCCCCCGTCACCCAATCATCATTGTTCGTAGCCTCAGGTACCCCAGTAGCTCCCCCGGCGTCCCCGGGGGGTTACTGACTATAGAGAGCCACCCCCATGCGGTTAGTTTGGACGCTTCAGAAAGAGTGGTTATTAATACAGTGCGCCACCCAGAGGTCACACCAGCATGCAGCCTTATCACTATGTGCAATTACCCATAAACAACGTGGGGAATATGACCGTTTCCTGCCTAGTTAGGGGGAAAAGAAAAAAGAACAGATTACTCCGGCCGTCCGGAGGCACTTAATGCACCAAACCTCCTGCGAGCACTTACCTGAGGGCCAGGGCGCAGGCC
Source organism: Oophaga pumilio (assembly GCA_009801035.1). Lineage (NCBI taxonomy): Eukaryota > Metazoa > Chordata > Amphibia > Anura > Dendrobatidae > Oophaga > Oophaga pumilio. The sequence goes on from VIAB01006554.1 coordinate 76,664, forward strand.
TGCAAAAGGAAAGTGCATCGTCTAATGCCATGTAACCCGCAAAGAACAGAACTGGCCATGGACCAGCGGGAATAAACCTTTCCTGGTGGCCTAGGACACTATAAAAACGATATGGGTCTTGTAGTAATCCGAAGTGTCAACGCTGAGAGATCAAGTTATGAAGTCACATGGAAGTGCATTGGGGGTGTGTCGATACACTGACACGCCCCAAAGGCACTTCCTGGCTAATTTGCATGTGGCTATAAAGCTTGATTTCTCTGTGCTGGCAAGACAGGGATCGTTTTTATTCTTGTGCCACGGCCATACCACTGACTTCAATAGTAAAATCATCCTGGTGGATTCCAGTTAAAGGGGTTGTCCACTACCAGGACAACCCATTTTTAAATTAAGTAGTCCCACGTGTAAAATAAAAACACTTTATACTCGCCTCTTACACTAGCATGGCTCCCTCAATGTGGGCTCCAGAACGTCCGAGGCTAGAGTGGCATAGTTTAGCCTTGCGAGCCCTGCAGCCAATCATTGGCCACTATTGGGCTGCTCTGCTTTTACTACTTCCACTTGTCTGAGGCTTGTCCAAAGGCGTGATCCTCCGACGAACAGAAGATGTGAGAGCGCAGCCGTCGCTGATTGGCTGCAGGGCTCATGTGGCTTGATGTCACGGAAGACTCCGAGCCGACATGGCTGGAGCAGTGCCAGTGTTGGTGGGGAATATAAGGTGCTTTCATTTTACAAGGGGAGGGAAGGACTACATTTAAGAAAGGGGTCATCTACGTAGTGTACACCCATTTTAAGCTTACAAACACCTTAAAGGGAACCCTCCCCTAAGCATGCATGCCCAATCCTTCCCTGCCCATATGTATCGGCCAATCCAATCTAAAGGGTCTGACATTAATCTAATGAGTAGGGGGGTCTTTAGATAACCAATTTCTTGCTCAGTAACCCTTTCTATTGGCAAAAACCGCAGCGATGTAAATTATGGGTGCCAACTGATTAAGCCATTTACTTACCCTTTGAACACTCCCTTTCAGTACTAAGCACTGAAGGCCATGTTTTCTGGCAATATGCAGTTATGACAGAGTTATAGGAGACTATGTAAGTTATTTCTAAACAGCTGATGAATGTATTCATTATGAATAGTGATGAGCGAGCATACTCGTTGCTCGAGTGGTCTCCGAGTATTTGGAAGTGCTCGGAGATTTAGTTTGTGTCGCCGTAGCTGAATGATTTGCGCCTATTTGACCAGCCCGAATGCATGTGGGGATTGCCTGTTTGTTAGGGAATTCCCACATGTATTCAGGCTGTCAAGTAGCCACAAATCATGCAGCTGCGGCGACAGAAACGAAATCTCCGAGCACTTCCAAATACTTGGAGACCACCCGAGAGTGCTCGGGAAAACCCGAGCAACGAGCATATTCGCTCATCACTAGTTATGACCAGAAGTGGCCATTTTGCTTTAGCTCCCCTTTAAAAAGGAAGTGGAATCATAGCGAATCCTGAATGATTCTCTGCAGGAACAGCCATCGGTCCTCCAGGAGAATATGCTATCATACAGTCCACTTCTGGGAACCGGCTGAAGGCCGCAATGTGTAGACTCACCCTTTATCGAAGTACGACGTGTGCGCCGGATGGGAGAACTTGGTCCCACTGTTTAGTATGCTGCTACTGCTGCTGCTATTGCTGTTCAGACTGCCCGGGACGTAGGACTTCCGTGAAGCCTGATCCTTGGCAAAGTTCCTGCATGCTGCCAGCTTAGACTCTAAGGCCTGGTGAGAGGGAAAACAGCAGAGGTGAAAAAGTCATACGGAACTACAACCTGGGAGCAAAGGGGCTACTTGTGAGACACGCTAAGGGCCTGTGCACACATTGCGGATTTGCCTGCGGAT
>VIAB01006554.1:87298-98995 GCA_009801035.1 Oophaga pumilio
AGGGCCGGATGTGGCCCGCGGGCCGCACTTTGCCCAGGTCTGACTTAGATGCTGCTGTCAATCTCCGACAATGACATCTGAAAAAGTACGGGCGTCCGTTCTGGCACCTGCGGCCCAGCCCTAATCGGCAAAACGATGGGGCACCAATGGGTTACTTTTGAAAAACGGACTTGCTGCCATATAGGAAGGTCAGCATTAAGTAATTTTCTTTGCATGTCAGAAGTCTGTGGGAGATGGAAGGACAAAATATATACGTAAAAAGAAGTTTTAAAAAGTTTATAAAAAAAAACAAATACGTAAGATGTTTGATCTGATGTTTTCTACATGTTTGGGAAAATCATCACGTGACCATCACTTTTGCCAATAAGGCGTTACCCTGATAAACAGAGACAAGCCTCATTAACAAGGGAAATGGTAAAACCCAGTTATTGAGAATGTCAAGGAGGAGTAACAGAGGGTCTAAAGGTAAATGTCAGCGCACAGACGCTTCAAAAGGGGCAGAGACAAGCCTTATTAACAACGGGAATGGTAGTACCCAGGTATCGAGCATTTCCAAGAGGAATAACAGAGGGTCTGAAGGTAAATGGCAGCGTACAGGACTCATACAAGTATTTAGGAAAGCAGAGGTGTAATGATCATCGTGTCTTTGTGGAGGGGTCACAAACTTATGTGACTAGAGATAGAAGCAGTCACACGAGTGCGGTTATAGCCGCGGATCCCGGACATAATGCTTCCCTTTGTCTGGCTATATTTAGTAAGGGAGCTTAATTTGGCAGCTTATTAACGCCTTTGGGTGTGTACAGCAAGATGAGCACATAAAGATCGTTGTGTCCGCGCCGAGAGAGAAAGCCGTACCTCGCGCCTCGTCCTTTAATCTTTGCACCGACACCAGCAATGACTCCTTCTCGTCCAGCTCACTCTCTAAGAACGCGTTCCTCTCGATGGCCTGATTCAGCCGCTGTTCGAAGTCTTCCAGCGACACGATTGTGGCCCTACGGACGGGGGAGGGAGAAGAAAAAGGGAGTCATCAGCGGAGAGGTTTACTACGAGAGGTTTACTACAAAGGAAAGGTTTCTTCTGTTGTCCCTTTTCCTGAAGCCTGACAATTCGGGGGGGCAATATTTTGCCTTCAGACCACATCTGAGCCTGAAAACTGGGTCTCAATGTGTTGACTACGTTTACCTAAAGTGAAGTCTATGGTTCGATCGGTGACACATTTGGATCCATTTTACTGCAGTTCAAACAAAAAACCCATGAAGAAAAAAGGGCCAAATATGGTCTTAAAAGGATTGTCAACTTTTGGGGACTTTTTTTTTTTTTTTTTTTACACTTAAACATAAGGTGCTTAATATTTTTGCAATTAAAAAGTTTAAACCATTTGGCTTTTATATATTCTTTATATGTCCTGAACATGCAACTGATATGTTGAAAACAAATGAAAAATCTAGAAACTCTCCCTTGAGACTGTCAGACCAAACTCACTGACTGACTCTCAGTTAGCTCATTCTGCAGCCAGCAATACACAGTGCAGCAAAGAGCCTACAGAAAACCAAACTATTCATGATTGTTATTAAAATCCCCAAAAAATAATTTTTAGTCCCAAATGCATGCTTTTAAGAAAAAAAAAAAGGCGCTTTAACATGGAAAAACCTTAACCTGCCTCTACATAAAGTCAAAGCTTACAGTGTTACCCAAATAATTATGCAGCAACGAAATCAGTGCAGAGCTCACATAGTAAGTCTGGCTGAGAACTGCTTTCCTGTATCTCATATGGTCACCCCTTTGGGTGGTCCACTCACCGTTTGGCTCTCTCCAGGTCGTCGTTGGCCTGCTCCAGCTCCCTCACGTACTTGTGCAGCTGGTCCTTGATGCTCCGAGCTCGGCTCAGCTCGTCCTCCAGGAGGGACACCTGCTTGTAGCTTTGTGCGTACTGATGCTCTAGTTTCTCCTGCGAGGTGCGACAAGAGAAATTTTAGTCTGCAACTGTTGCACCACTACAACTCCCAACATGCCCTGACAACCTGCGGTAGTAAAACACTGCTTTACCCCTAGACGTAGTAGGGTCGAAACGCGTGTCAGGGTCTGAGATGGAGGCCGATGTGACACATTCTACTGTTATTATTGGTTATGACTGATTGTAATGCATCTCTACAGTGAGGAAAAAAAGTATTTAGTCAGCCCCCAATTGTGCAATTTCCCACCTAAAAAGATAAGAGAGGCCTGTAAGTGACATCATAGGTAGACCACAACTATGAGAGTCAAAGTGAGAAAACAAATCCAAAAAATCATCTTGTCTGATTTGGTAAGATTTATTTTGCAAATTATGGTGGAAAATAAGTATTTGGTCATTAACAAAAGCTCATCTCAATATTTAGTTATATATCGTTTGTTGGCAATGACAGAGGTCAAACGTTTTCTGTAAGTCTTCACAAGGTTGGCACACACTGTTGATGGTATGTTGGCCCATTCCTCCATGCATATCTCCTCTAGAGCAGTGATGTTTTGGGCCTGTCACTGGGCAACACGGGCTTACAAATCCCTCCAAAGGTTTTCTATGGGGTTAAGATCTGGAGACTGACTAAGCCACTCCAGGACCTTCATATGCCTCTTTACGAAGACACTCCTTCATTGCCCTGGCAGTGTGCTTGGGATCATTATCATGCTGAAAAACCCATCCATGTTTCATCTTCAATGCCCTTGCTGATGGAAGGAGGTTTGCACTCAAAATCTCACGATACATGGCCCCTTTCATTCTTTCATGTACACGGATCAATCGTCCTGGTCCCTTTACAGAGAAACAGCCCCAAAGCATGATGTTGCCACCACCATGCTTCACAGTAGGTATGGTGTTCTTTGGATGCAACTCAGCATTCTGTCTCCTCCAAACAGGACGAGTTTTGTTTCTGTGAAACAGTACTACTTTGGTTTCATCAGACCATATGACATGCTCTCCAAATGTTCTCTAGCAAACTTCAGACGGGCCCAGACATGTACTGGCTTAAGCAGGGGGACACATCTAGCATTGCAGGATCTGAGTCCCTGGCGGCGTAGTGTGTTACTGATGGTAGCCTTTGTTACTGTGGTCCCAGCTCTATGCAACCCTGTGTGGTTCTGGGATTTTTGCTCACCGTTCTTGTGATCATTTTGACCCCACGGGGTGAGATCTTGCGTGGAGCCCCAGATCGAGGGAGATTATCAGTGGTTTATCTTCCATTTTCTTATTATTGCTCCCACAGTTGATTTCATCACACCAAGCTGCTTGCCTATTGCAGATTCAGTCTTCCCAGCCTGGTGCAGTCTACAATTTTGTTTCTGGTGTCCTTCGACAGCTCTTTGGTCTTCACCATAGTGGAGTTTGGAGTGTGACTATTTGAGGTTGTGGACAGGTGTCTTTTATACTGATAAGTTCAAACAGGAGCCATTACTACAGGTAATGAGTGGAGGATAGAGGAGCCTCTTAAAAAGTTACAGGTCTGTGAAAGCCAGGAATCTTGCATGCTTTTAGGTGACCAAATACTTATTTTCCACCATAATTTGCAAAGAAAATCTTGCCAAATCAGACAAGGTGATTTTCTGGATTTGTTTTCTCATTTTGACTCTCATAGTTGTGGTCTACCTATGATGTCAATTACAGGCCTCTCATCTTTTTAAGTGGGAGAACTTGCACAATTGGTGGCTGACTAAATACTTTCTCCCCCACTGTATCTCTTCACCATTGATTTTATTTTTGTGCATTACATTGCACTTTGTATTGCTTTCTTATTTTTATTATTTTGTCTCTCATTTGCCTCCTCTTGCTTTTATTGTTTCTTGCTTTCACTATTAACTTATTTTTATTGTGTAGTTGTGCGTCTCAATAAAATATTTATGATATACATTATTAGAGATATCTATCTATCTATCTATATATATATCTAGATATATATATATCTATATTTATATAGATATATATCTAGATATATACACACACACACATATATACATACACACCCATACACACGTCTGATTTCTGATTAAATTATTATACTTCTTATGTTTTACTTGTTTACAACCTCCCACATATACTTCTGTTTTACATTACCCACGAGATTGACATTCTGGGCCCCTCGTGGCAGACCCATACCTTTAATGACTCCACTTCATATTTAATTCTTTGGTTATCTGCTAGCAAATCTCTGTTCCTCTGCTCTGCCTGCACCAGTTGAGTCTCTAGCTCGGCCTCCAACTCTCGGCTCCCTTCTTGAAACTCCACCAACTCGTCACGTGCTTCCTGGTAACTAAAAGTTAAAAAAGGAAAGAAAAATGGGTTAGTCTAGGATAAGAAAAAAATATGGCTGCGTTCTATATACAGAGACTGTATGGGTTGCGGCTGGTATTGCTGCAATACCACATACAAACTTTGGACAAGAGGGGGCGCTGTATCTGGTAAAAAAAAAAATTATTTCCTACAGTCAATTTAATAAGTGAGTTTTGTGGAACAAACGGGAATTTTGAGGTTGTCCCAACTTCTTTAGATACATTATACCCTTTACCTGCCATTTTTATTTATGGTGGGAGTTCTGTACAAAGTGCATGCATGCTTCCCCAGCCTCCTTATAAGCATGATCAAATCGACAAAGTGATAAGCAGCTGCTGGTTACACAGCGTGCCACTCCTGAGAATCAAACCTCCAAATACTAGATGTCGGGGTACAGTTGGACTGTCCCCATTGTAGAAGGGGGGAGCATTAGGACTTCATAGAAGGCCGACGAGACCTACCCTCTGTCACAGCGGAGGTATTAACACTTCTCTTTGTTGCTAAGGAGGCCGACCACCACCGCTGCTATCTAGCTTGTAAGCACTGTCCTGAAGCAGTCAGGGACTAGGAGATAACAGCATGCTCAAGCTATCCTGGCCAGCTTCAAAACAGTGAGTACAAGCTAAACAGAAAGCTTGTCAGCACTGTGCATATACTGCTGTCTGGCAGAGGTGGTCGGTCTCCAAAGCAACCAGCAGAAAACAAAAGAAAAGCGCAAACATCTCAAAAATGACTGAAAATTTTAAGAAGCGGCAAAATTTTTTTCAATATCCATCTGTGTAGATGGAAATAACCCTTTCTATGCCCAGCGTACTAAAGGGGTCTGGCACCACATACCTCTGCTTGTAGGTCTTGGACAGTTCCCTCCAGTAGACGATTTCTTCCTTTGGGCTCATGAACTCCGGGACTTCTTCATTGTCCATGTTTAGGGAGATCTAGAAAGAAAAGGACTAGATGAGTATGGACATTGGCATAACGAGGGCACAATCCCCATGAAAAAGTGTAAGCAAGCAGCTTCGTCCTGTAGAAAAATCAAGAGGTGGGGGGGCTTAGCAGGAAGCCTTTAAGTTGGCACGGAGCACATGAATCAGAGTCAAAGCCAATTAGGAATGCCTCCTGCCCCGCAGGCTTACACATAAGACACGCTACGGAGAGAAGATCATGTGGTGCCATCGTCCCTGCGCCCAGAGTCAAGGGCATCACAGAAAACAAGTCGTAAACCCACGGAAGGGTGTAAATATACGGATTACATAAGAGGTAATTGGCGGCCGCTGACAGGAGGCGACTGAGGATAGACGCACCAGAATGGATGAACACAGCGGCATTTACCAGAGGGCACCGAGGTGCCACTTATAGGGGTCTTTGCTTTCCTTTGGGTTGTGTGCCCCTCTTGCCAAAGAGGGTCTCATTTCGGCAGTCCACTAGCAGTTACTCGTCATGTTCAGTGACCTAATTTTCTGAAAAGTTTCCTACAGAAACAGAACAATCTGAACTTCTTAATCATCACAAATTAGTTGATCACAAAGACGGCACCCTTCGGCGATCTGCTGTGATCTGTGGGAAACCTTGAGTTAAGTGTTCAATTCCCCTGCAGCGCCTCAAGAGGAGAAATGAGGCATTGCACATGGCAGACATATCAAAATTATATAGAGGACTGGTCAGGACCTCCAGAGAGAGAGACGCTCTTTGTATCACTCTGGCAAAGAGATCCGGATCCTGAACAAAGGACCCTCACAATTAACTCTGAATTCCCCAGTAGGGTGTATGAAAATGACATTCCTTTACTGGAAAACCCCTTTAAAGAACAGACCACAGAAGCTCAAGTAGTTGGTGCCGATAAATAACGACTAGCACTCATCAGTACAGATAACTGGGCTCATGCGTTCCACCAATTGTCAGCTCAGGTAAAAAGGCCTTATGACAAGTTTGGTGGCGGCTTAACCTCAGGAAGAACAAAAGGATGAGACATATAAATTCGATATGCCCGATCCATTCATCACAAGGCCCCCAATACACATTAGATGGTAGGCAAGTTTTGTCCAAAATTAATGGGGTGTTTTAGACAACCATGAAAAGCAGGCACAACATCCTACACTAACATCACGGCTACGAATTCCTGATAGATCCAGAGATATGAACTCAGGTGGGCATGAGGACTATTAAAGGGGTCATTATCCAACATCTCCTTTAGGTCAAATTCACCTGTATACTGACTGCAAAGCAAGGACTGCCCAAGGTCCTCCCGGCCCGAACGAACGTACAGCCCCATATCATATCTATGAGGCTGTGAGCTCAGGAAAGGAGACCCATGATCAGTCCCTTCGAGCACAAGTGAAATTATGTCATCTGGACTTTGTCTAAAAGGATATTTCATGCGTTAAAAGTTATCACCTATCGAAAAGGAGCGGATCGGTTGAGGTCCGACTGCTGGCAGCTGCACGGATCCCAAAAACTAGGCTCTAAAATGTTCCATTCATTGTCTTCGAGACTGCCAGAAAAAGTCCAAGCACTCTGCCAGACCCTCAGACAATTAGTGGAGCACCAACCGTGCATGTGTTCTGTCCAACGGAGCCCTGAAGGTTACATTACCTATCCATGGGATTAACTCTTTAACTACTACCTACACACTAATAAATCCTGTGCTGCCATTCAGGAGGCTGTTATGGGGACAGTAGCGACCGTCTCCCACCTTTCGGGTTGGCAGCCTGACGGAAGGACGAGTCAAGGACTAGTATTTCCTGCAGATTTTCAGCTGTAAAGCCGCTTAGCGTTTCTTTCCCCTATTCCCCAGCTTGTGATCCTATAACATAGAAGCGTTGCCTTAAATCCCCCGTTTACCACGTGAGATTACAAGTTTCGGCGGATTCCCCGAAGGCGATGACGTCGGAGCAACATTCCTGGAAGTGAGTGAGCGGCCATCGGACTTATTATTGCGGCATCCGCCCCCCAGAACAATGGGTGGTTATCACAAGCCCTGGACCAGGATTCACGAGATGTATTTATGATGGCCGCTTCCTTTCTCGACTGCCCCTCTCCACATGACATCAGCCCTCAGGAATCTGCAAGAACTGTGCGGCGCGTTCTGTAAGACCGGAGACTTGGAAATCCTACAAGACACTAATGGCGGGAAGAAAAAAAAAATGAAATTAAGACAAGAGGCTGAAAAAATGTGCAGCCCACTGTAAAACACTGCAAGGGTCTCCCACAGCAAAGGCAGATTTGCTTCAATAGAGCAGAGCAGCAGTGTAAAGCATGGAGGAAAGAACTTCAAATAATGTAGAAGGGGTTTTTTAGAATATATTGGAGAGGATTCTAACAGTAACGTGTGGGGGATGGAACCCTGCAAAAAATGATTCCCCAACAGCCTTCTTATGGGACCGATAATGACAGGACGACGAGGAAAGAAGAGCAGCAGCAGACATAATAGTTTAGTGTGTGGGAACAGATCACAATTCCCGCATTCACTAGAGCTGCGGCTTGGAAGTGAATAACGACGAGGGGACAATAAACAATCAGGGCGGCTGCCACTGATGCCATCGCTGTAAAGACTGCAGCCAGAACTACAACCCTCAGCATGTCCGCAAAAACCAGGGAACTATACAAGTTACAGAATATGCAATATTGTCCCTATATTCTTCACAACACTGGTTCTGATGGTGACTAGATCCTGACCGACCATCAGGGCATTACAAATGTGGGACCACCAGAGACTTCAATGAAAAATGAGAGGGGAGAGGGGGCGGCTGCAGGAATTCCATGGGGGAAAGAACCCTGCATGACATCACCAGCCTGCTGAATGCTTCCCTATGGGCAATGCAATGGTGGACGCTAGTGGCTCTGAAGACGTCACTGCGCCCCCTTAAGGCCGATTTACCCTCAAAGACCTTTACAGACTCAGCAACAAGGTGAAGAAAAGACACTCGATAGCGTCTGACAAACAGGGTGACGCAGGCAGGAATGTGTTTGAAGCCGGCAGCCGCCCATGTTCGCACGGGAAGGAGTGTCTGACCATACACCGAGAACAATAAATGTCGCTCAGGTACTCGATACTCTTGTCCTTTTGGAATCTCTTATGCAGGCAGGTTGGGACAAGTTAGGGGGGACTACAAGTTCAAGCATGCCTGCCCAAATACTTCATAGAAGGGATCTATAGAGTTACATGGACAGCGGTCAAAAGTTGCAAAAAAGTCAAGGTCGATCAAAAGGGAATGGCGAGCGGTGATTTACAACTGCTGGTCAGCACCGACGTGGCACTGACTGGCATCGGATCTAATCACTGCTCCCATAATGGCTGGTAAATCTCCGCGGTCATGGCCCATTACACCATCCAGCTGTCCTAGCAATTTCCCTCCACCGTGACCTTGGCAGTCACATTGTGTTCACATGCTCCAAATGTAAGCGGGAAAAGGGTCAGCTATGGGCTACACGACTATTTGTACCAGGCTGTGCGAGAGTGGCTACTGATTGGCAGCCTCTCAAGGCAAAAATCGCACCCCATTTGTACAATGCATGGACTACATCCACGGGCTGAGTCCTTATACCGCCATATTGCGTGACGGTAGGGTGCCACACCTCGTAACACCGAGACTCCAACATGCGCCCTGGCAAAAGGATCATCCACAGAATAAAAAAAACAAAGTTTGAGGTCAGTAGTACTTTACAGGAAGGGGCTCCCAAGTTGCCCTAATTTATCCAACTCTGTTTGTGCATTCTGGCTAAGGTAAAGGCTTTGTATGGAGGCTGAGTACGTCAGCACTCATTCAGAGATGTTCCTGCCTGCATCTCTAATCTGTATAGGTCAATGGGCGATAGATCGCCCTGGGGAGCACAGTGGGGTCTCCTGTGCCTCAGGTACAGGGTGAGGACCACTAACAGCTACCATTGCACTGTCCATAGTGAATCGTCCAGCGGGCTGGTGATGTCACGCAGGGTGCTTGCCCCATAGAATTCCTGCAGCTGCCCCCTCTCATATATGGCATATGTAATAGTCCAAGCTCAATGATTAACACAGTTTTCCCACTGTGGAGCCACCAGTGGACTTTGTGCTAAAGTAAAGTGACGATCGATATATAGCACTCATGATGGGTTACCAGAAAGTTCCTGACGCAGCGGCTTCAGACATGAGAATATTAACTCTTCCCTAAAATGAAACCCCCTAATTATTAACATTTCCCTTAAAATTGGGGATATAGTTAGTCTATCCCCATGTTGATGCGCTCCTCCCCCCCTCCCATAGCCTGGAGAATACTTGTAATCAGATCCATTCCCCTTTGGAGGAAGCCTAGAGAAGAGATTCCAAATTTCATCTAATCTTTTTGTGATAAATGAAAGATGTCAAAACTTTGTTTCTCAATGACGAGAATTCTTCATCCTGTAACTGGAGGGTGACTTATCTGGTATACAGGGCAGTACGCTAATCAGAGGGACAATGCAGAGCTGCACTTTTATATACCCAGCAAGCTTCCGGCTGGCATCAATAAACGGCAGATGTGTGCCTATGGCGAGTGCCAATCGACAATATAACCAAGCAATGAATATGGGGGCAAACAATGCTGGGTGTCATCGCTCGCTCCCATATCGTCAGCACGGGGTGATAAATGATTTAATGGTTGATTTCATCAGCTTTTTGCTCTGCATCATGTTTACATGGGCCATGATCAGGAACAACCAAGAGTCGCAACACACTACTTTTACTTAGTTTAAAAATTGGATGAACATAAAAAAAAGTGACCAACCGGACCCCTGAAGCTTCTGTGTACTGCTTCCCTTATACCCTGCCAGTTACCTGCTATAAAAGGGGGTGTTAGATGACTGCTGCAGCCAAAATGTGGCCACTGTCAGTGCCCACCAGACTCATCCAAGTCAAATGAGATTGCCGAGAACACTGACAGCAGAACAGAGGTTTATTGGGGTCCGGTAGGTAACATTTAGTTTTTAAATGGCTCCCACCCCACCCCCCAAAAAAAAAGTCACCTACTGGATGGACCCCATGGCTTCTCCGCCAGTCTCCCTCTACTAGGGGAAATCATTAGGAAGAATTGGGTGACCACTGCAGCCACTCAGTTTCCTCTGTTTGGCAGCAACAGTCATGTTCCGTCAGCCTGAAGCAGCAGTTTCCTGACTCAAACGGACTGTGACCACTGCAGTCAATCAGTAACAGGTCTCAGAGGAATCCAGGACACCTACAGCAGGAGCGGAAGGGTCTGGAGGGTAACTTTGCCTTTTTAAATTTTAGTTTAAAATGTTGGTTCTAAATAAAATTAGTAGTCAACCCCCTTCATGGGTGTGGAAAACCTAAGCGACAAAAATTCAGGAGGCTTCAGAATAGATCACAATAACGTAAAGAAAATGGGGGGAGTTCTACTTCAAGGGGTGCAGCTAAAAAGGGTGCCCAATAAAGACCCTGCATTTAGCAGGAGTTAATAAGGGGCTTTCCTGTGCTGCTCACTTCCGTGTGCACACGTGAAAGGAGCTAAAGACGTCTCATCTACACATACCGCTCTACTGCGGGGAGATTTCAGTTCCTTCAGGTAACAACATTTATATCATTTTTCAGACTTCTTCCTGACAGAGAAGAATGTGGCAGGACCAGCCTTCGTTTTCTATAAAGGCTGACCCTTAAATTATGAAACCCCGTGTTCTACAAAAAACCTACAGATGTGGGCTACAAGAAAATATTCATGGTACTGCCCTTTTTTCACGCTTTTGGGCAAGTAAAATGCAAAAAAAAAAAATTTCCCTGAAGAAATCCTACAGGAGATCTGCTTGGATGACATGACGCCGTGTCAGATTTGTGGGCTCAAAGGTCAATGTCTGCATTTCCCAAGGTCACCTATGATCATGAGGACCACAGATAAGTAATCAGCCAACCACAACTTTCACCTTTATACACAGAACGTGTAGCCCACCCCCTGCCGTTTACAAAATTGGCAATCACTAGTCCCAAAATGCATTGACTTCTGGAAAAAAAAATTCTGTCCGTATGAGGTAGGACCCGGGGCTGATGCTTGGAGGAGGTCCGGCAGGAAGTTCCCACATGGATGACACCGGACGACATGTGTCTCATCTCAGCCTAATATCAGATGTTCCCACCAGCTCCATCCTCAACGGCAGGCGTTCCTACAAGTCGTCCTGGGACGGCTAATAAAAAGCACACACTGGCCTGTATAGTTCCAAGTCACAATGATCGGCTGGTTATGCCTGCTCTGTGCAGACTCTATGGACATACCTAGCGCAGACGCATCAGACCAGACCAATCAATCCTGCATTAATTATAAGCAAACGCATCCCTCTTCCTAGTTGTGATCTGACAATACAGAATTTTGGGGGATTCCAGAAAAGCATCAAATTCATAATTAATAAAGATCGGGATAAGGCAGGGTTCGACAAACCCGGGCGCC
>VIAB01006555.1:17933-28437 GCA_009801035.1 Oophaga pumilio
GTTAAATATATATATATATCTATATCTCCAAATCATTCGCCTTCTCCCCCATTAAAGAATAAATGGCTAAAATTTAGAAAAACTAATATCAACCGCATCTGTAAAAGTTAGATCTATCAAAATATTTAAGTAATCAAATTGGTAAATGCCATGGAGGGATGAAAAGTCAAAATGGCAAAATTGTGAGTTTTTTTTTGTCACCATGAATAATGCAATAAAAAGCAATCCAAGCCTAGTATCTATCCCAAAATAACTTCAATAAAACGACTGCAAGTTCTCACACAGCTCCATCAATGTAAAAAAATGTAACCAGTACTAAAATGGCTGCCCAAGAAATGTTCTGATTTTTATTGTCCCCACAAAAAAACTAAATAACTATACAGGTTAGGTATCAGCCTAATTTTACTGACTTGGAGAATCAGATTGCCAGGTAGTTTTAATCCTACAATGAACACAGTAAACGCAAAACCCAAAAAGCAATTGCAGAATTTTTTTCCCGTTCTCCAGTACGTTGAATGGGTAAACTACAAGTCATTGCGCAAAAAAATAAGCTAAACAAAACAAATGAATAGTTACGGCTCTAGGAAGGTGTGGAAAATGGAAAGCAGGATGTCAACCAGTCAGAAAGGTTGCATGTGTTACAAGCACTTTGCTATTTAAAACATTAAGGCCATTAGACAATCCCTTTTAAGCTTTTTTTTTTTCCCCCTTTTTTTTTTTTTTAGAGACCGGATACAGTCTGCATTAGAAGATGAAAATATGTTTGTTGTGGTAAGATTTCTTTCTATCGAGCATTAAGTCTTATGACCCTAGCTTTCTCTAAATTCTTAATATATCTTTCTAAGAGTCACAGTTGCATTCTCTGCATAACCTTTGCTTTCAAAAAGCCATAGGGTTAAATAATAAAATGATATGCCGTCAGCTGCTACCATGGAATAATCCAGAATTTTAGCATTGTTAACCTGTTAGTGATCAGACCTGAATGGGCCTTCCCGAACTCACAATTTTTTTTTTCATTTTTGCCTTTCCTCTGTGGAGTAGCCAAAATTTGTAATTACCGGTAATTTTTTTTGCATTGATATGGCTGTATGAAACTTTGTTTTATGCGGGACATATTGTAATTAATTTTTAGTACTGTTTGTCTGCATATAAATAAGTTAGTAATCTTATATATCATTTTACTGTTTGTTTCACACAAATGGAAGTGGTAATGTGCCACTTCTGTCTTCTCTTGCAGTTGTCTGACAGCCGTAGACCTGACCTGCTCCTGCTAGATTGCAGGAGCTGTAAAGAGGACCTGTCACCTGGACAGTCCTTGCTATTTTATTATTCCTGCTGCTCCCATGAGTGTTGCGGGTTTTGGCATCCAGTTCATCAAGATCGGCAATTTTTCACAACTGTCTTTATGAAGAGGTGTGGTGCAGTCAGATGCTCCGGATTCATTAAGAGGCACATGCCTCTTGAAGAAATCAGGAGCATCTGACGAGCTGTCTTCCTCTGTGCGCCGGACCACAAATCTTACTCCCGTCAGACTGAAGCAAAATTTCTGGCGTAAAAGTAAACTCCTGCTTGCCATAAATTCGGCAAGCTGTGGTAGCTCACCCCTGTACCGCCCAAGGTTCCTCAATATTAGCCAGTTGGGAAAAATTGGTGTGAAAATGCCAAAAGTTGCCAAATTTTTGCTCAACTCCGAGTCACGCAAAAATGTTGCGAAGTATGAATTTCACCACTTATTGGATGCTAGCTAACTATTGTGTTTTTGTTTATTTGGAAGAATTTGGCTCTAGAAAAATCAACAATTGCCACATGCTAAGAAAAGGCTTTACAAAATAATGCAAATGGTTGAATTGGGGCTTGTATCTATAGCTATAGATAGAATTGCAGCTGAGATATGCTATGCAAAATATCTAAGTGAGTAACATTTTTTGCCTATTCACGGGGAAACCCATCTATAGAGTACTCCGCATTAGTCAGAATATTGTGTGAATGCTGCCTTGGATCTGCTTTCATTTGTTGTAATGAGTGTATTTTTTTAAATAAATTTCTCTTCATCAGGCACCAAATGCCAGTGAAAAAATTATTATGGACAAATTATTTGAGCGGGATTCACTTGTAAGACAGAGCCAGGTATGTTGGTGTCCCTCAAATGATCATTTGAGGTAGCCAGTAAAATGCTTATATTTATTAAATAAATAACTTTGTTCCTCCAGTAGTATACCTGTTAAATGGGATATGCATTTTTGGGAATTTTTTTTTTAACCTGTAGTAGAAAACCTATGACTTTCTACTGCCTTTGTACTGAGCGTGCACACACAAAACAGCCATAGGCTTTCTGCTGCATCTGTACTGTTGTGTGTGCTCTTGAGCTGCGTTCTTTAAGAAATCTTTTGAACAATCGGTGGGGGGTCTCAGGACCCAGACCCTCACTGATCTGCTCCGAATTAAAGGGTTTAAAAAAATTTTCTTCAAACTTTACTTACTGTTTAAAACTTTGTACCCACAATTGTGGATTTGCTATGAGGTTTAGCATGGGGATTTAGAGTATGTAATAAAGTGTTAATTAATGTGAAGCTGTGTAGAAGATTATAATCACATAGCCACACATTTAGGGTGTGTTCCCATGTTGCAGTCATATCTATTTATTGTATAGTATTTCCACTTGTACTTTAAATAAAATGGACCGCGATTTAGATTGACAGCAAATTAAGTTAGAGATGCAGCATACCCCCCTAGGAATCATGAAAATATTTGGAGAAGACTACAAAATACGTATTTTCTACAAACATATGTAGTCATAAAACCCACACATATGTTAAAAATATTTTTCTCCTTCGCCTCATTGGGGGACACAGGACCATGGGTGTTATGCTGCTGCCACTAGGAGGCTGACACTAAGTTAATACAAAGAAAGTTAGCTCCTCCTCTGCAGTATACACCCTCATGCTGGCTCCCAGAGAACCAGTTGTTGCTTAGTGTCTGTAGTAGGCACACAGGTCTTTGAGACTGAAAAATTATTTTTTTAATTTTGACAAACCATCAACAGGCGAGAACGAGGCGTGTCGCCTCCACGTACCCTCTCCTGCGACGTGGGACTCCATGCTTGAGCTGATTTTTAGGGGCGACGGGTCCCTTAAAGGGCACCAATCTCCCCGCACCATCAACAAACGGGAACATGGAGTGTCGCCTCCATATACCCACTTCTGCAGCCAGGCCTAATGCCGGACAACCAGCCCTGTCCATCCTAGGGGGTTGAACCCCTTGGATGTACAGAGGCACTCTGTTGGCTTCCTTGCAGCCCCCACTGCATCACCACTGTTTAGCGGATGATTCAAGGAGGCGGACGGTCCATCTCCACCTCCCTGTTAAAGGGATGGTGGATTGAGTTTTGCACCTGTAACCCTGCACCATCCAAAGAACTGGCAGCGACAGCAGGAGACATTACTGTACCTGCTGGATACCTGCGCCGGCAGCTTCTCCTGGTAAGTGCCGGGACTGAAGGGCTCTAAACAGGCTATCCGGAGGCGCTGGTGCCAGGATTCCTTTTTTTTTTTTTTTTTTACTGCAGCGGGGTAGGGTCTCTTATTGTCCCCTGTTCGGCGCCGAAAATTTAATTTCAGCTTCAGCTTTGGGTAGGCCGCAACCCGGATGCTTCGCCAACGCGAAGACGTGTCCTGCCGGCTCTGCCCATGATTACGACACTTCTCGTTCAGGACAAGAAGCGCCTCAGTACTCTCAGGGGCCATCTTCCTTTCCCCTCATGCCGTTTTTTCCGGACACAAACTTGCATCCGGAAGCTGCTTTCTCTCTGCAAGAATCTGGACATTGAGCGCTGGGGACAGCGCTAATCAACAGGGGACCCAGGACCTGGGCCACAAGATCTGAGCCGCAGGAACTGGGACACTGGATATGGACAAAAGATCTGGGTAAGGAACCGCTGCGATACTCCCTCCCCTCTGCAGTATCCCCTGATATTTTTTTGTAGGAATCCCTGTAAAAGGGCTCATAGAAGGGTACATTGTCTCAGTCCAAAGCACTTAAAAAATCTAGTAAGACTCTAACAGTCTTCACCGCATGTAACTCCTGCTAGTCTGCGTTTCCTACAACGTTTCCTGAGAGGGCGATTCACTGGGCAGAAGCCTTTTGAAGCGCGTATCCTTTTTCGGCTGATCTGAGTAAAGACTGGGCTGAAACTCCTGTAGTAGACCCACCTGTATTCCACCTGCCTTCCAAAACCCTTTTATCCCTGCTGGATGGGTCATCAATTAAAAATCCCACAGACCGTCAGAAAATCTGTCTCGTTCCGTCTTTGAGGCCTCGGGTTCAGTGCTCTGCCCTTCTTTTGCTGCGGCATGGGTAGGTAAAGCAATGGTCTTCTGGTCGGAGACTTAGACTACTTCGATACAGAGCAGTAACCTTCCCCCAGAAGCAGCGCAGCTGGCAAGTCAAATCTCTCGAGCGGGAGACTGTGGTTCACGCCTCTTTGGATGAGACTAGTTGTGCGGCGCTGTCAGCTGCTAATGCCATTACGATCAGAAGGGCTTTATGGCTCAGAGAATGGAAAGTGGACTCCGCGTCCAAAAAGTCTCAGACATCCCTCCCTTACCAGAGTGGCTGTTTATTCGGTGAGAAGTTGGATCAGCTTATTTCAGATGCTACAGGAGGGAAGAGCAAATTTCTTCCCCAGCAGAGGCTAGGCATCCCTTTAAGCGTCAGAAACAAATCCGCTTTCTGTCCTTTTGTACCAATCCAGGCTGGCACTCTACTTCTTCCGAATCAGGCTGTTCCCCACGCAGAAACAAAGGATCACAGGTTTCCTATAGACCCAACCAGCAGTGGAAGGGTTGTCCAAAGCAATCTAGACCTAGGGGATCTATGTCTCAGAGATTTTCCGCACAATGACTCCTGGCGTTATCGGTTCGGCACCAGCAAGGTTGGCGGACGCCTACTTCTGTTTCGTCAGGTCTGGCTTTCTGTCGTCCTTGACGAATGGGTCAGAGACCTGGTGTCCTCCGGATACAAAATTGATTTTTTCCTCTCGTCCCGCAACACGGTTCTTCCTTTCCCATTTTCCAAAATCGAAAGCGAGGGCAAGGGCTTTCTCTCGAGACATAGATTCACTGCATCAAGATGGAGTCATTGTGCCGGTCCAAGAAAACTAAAGGTTCAAGGGGTTCTACTCGCACCTATTTGTGGTCCCAAAAAAGGACGGAAAAGTAAGACCCATCCTGGATCTCAAAATTCTAAACAAGTTTGTCAAGGTCCACCATTTTCGGATGGAGTCTCTCCATTCGGTCATTACCTCAATAAAAACGGGAGTTTCTGGCATCCATCGACAATCGGGATGCTTACCTCCACATTCCGATTTCCCCCCCCATCAGAAATTCCTGCTCTTCGCCATTCGCGGACAGCATTTTCAGTTCACGGCTTTGCCCTTCAGCCTCACTACCGCTCCCAGAGTGTTCACAAAGTTCATGGCGGCCGTCATGTCCATCGTGCGCACTCGGGGCGTTGTCGTTCTACCCTATCTGAACGACCTTCTAGTCAAGGAACCGTCCTTCCAGGACTGCGCAGAGTCCGTTCTTATTACTTGCGATACCCTTTCTCGCTTGGGCTGGCTGATCAACTTAAACAAGTCTTCCCCACTTCCAGACCAGAAGATCCCTTTTTTTTGGGGGGGGGGATGATCCTGGACACCCCCCGAGGGTTGGTGATTCTCCCTCGAGACAATGTCCTAGCCCTTCAACAAGGAGCTCGCGCACTTTGTCACTCGTCCCCTTATTCCATCCCCTTCGCTCAACTGCAAATCTGTCCCCTACAGCATGCTTTTTTTGGCGGCCGGTGCTGCTTGTCTCTGCGGGTCTCAGATGGTGGAATCTAAGATCCTCCCTCAACCAAGGGAGATCCTTTCTCCTGGTTCAATGGCAAGTGGTGACTACCGATGCCAGTCTTCTGGGCTGGGGAGCAGTTTTTCGTCTTGGGAATCCAAGCTCCCGATCAATGTCCTGGAGATCCGAGCTATACGGCTAGCCCTGCATCAGTTCCATTCTCTCCTGGCGGGTCACCTCATCCGAATTCAATCGGACAACGCCATGTCTGTGGCATACAACAATCATCAAGGGGGGGCGGCCATGGCCAAAGTAGCTCACATTCTTTGATGGGCAGAGAGGAATCACTCGGAGACTTCGGCAGTGCACATCCCAGGTGTAGAAAACTAGAAGGCAGATTTCCTCAGCCGTCAGGGTCTCACCTCAGGGGAGTGGGAACTTCATCAGGAAGTTTTTCAACAGATCTGTCTTCGCTGGGGGATCCTGGATGTGGATCTGATGGCGTCCAAACTGAATGCCAAGGTGCCCGATTTCATAGCTCGGTCTCGAGATCCAACAGCCATCGGAGTGGATGCATTGGTTATTCCGTGGTCTCAGTTCCGTCTTCCATATGTCTTTCCACCTCTTCCGCTGTTTCCGAGGGTCATTAGGAAGATCAAGACGGAAGGGGTTCCAGTAATCCTGGTCGCTCCAGACTGGCCACGCCGTCTGGACATCCCCTGGCAATTGCCAGATCGTCCAGTTCTGCTCTCCCAGGGGCCGATTTGCCACTTGAACTCAGGGGCCCTGTGTTTGACAGCTTGGCCGTTGAATCCTGGGTTCTGACCCAGGCTGGATTCTCACAACAGGTCGTTTCCACAATGATTAGTGCTTGTAAGCCAGCGTCGGTACACATCTATCACAGTACCTGGAAAACCTTTTTCGCATGGTGCAAAGATCACCGACGTTCTCCCCTCGTTTTTTCCATTCCCACCATTTTAGACTTCCTTCAGACTGGTCTGGCGCTCAGTTCCCTCAAAGGCCAGATCTCTGCCTTATCGGTCTTATTCCAGCGTAGGATTGCGACAAAACTACAAGTAAAGACTTTCATGCAAGGGGTTGCACATGTGGTACCTCCCTATTGCATGCCTTTAGATCCTTGGGACATTAACTTGGTCCTGGGGGTCTTACAGGAGACCCTTTTTGAACCGCTTCAGGATGTCTCGCTGGGCTTCCTGTCCTGGAAGGTCGCCTTTCTCGTTGCGTTCACGTCAATCAGGCGAGTTTCAGAGCTAGCCGCTCTGTCCTGGCTGGCGCCTTTCCTTATCTTCTATCAGGACAAGGTTGTCCTTAGACCATCCCCATCCTTTTTGCCCAAGGTGGACTCGCACTATAATATTCACACCCAGACTTCTGTTATGTTGTTCCCCACCCAGGGACTGCTTTGGGATGTCCCATGGTCCTGTGTCCCCAATGAGGTGAAGGAGAAAAAGGGATTGTTGTGTACTCACCGTAAAATCTTTTTCTCCGAGCCAATCATTGGGGGACACAGCACCCAACCTGTTAGCCTAATGGCTTTGTGCTTGTTCTGTAATTTCACATGTTGTACTCTTTTACGTTGTTAATGATCTACTGCTTTTACACTGAACTGTTTCTCTGGGAGCCATCATAAGGGTGTATATTGCAGAGGAGGAGCTAACTTGAACTTCATGTCAGCCTTCTAGTGGTAGTAGCATAACGCACATGGTCCTGTGTCCCCCAATGATTGGCTTGGAGAAAAGGATTTTACGGTGAGTACCCAAAAATCCCTTTATTTAACATAGCAAATCCAAAAAGTAAACAATAAGGAATAAAAAATAAGGTCCACAGTGAAGACTCAAAAAAGTGAGGAAAATGCAGGAGTTTGTAATAGATAGTAATCCATGTACTGCTAAAAGTCTTAATCAACGAAAATTGTATGTAAGCAATACCATAATTCCAAAGGATAAGATACATGTGAAGACAATAAGAAAGTAATTGGGTTGGAAGGAACGCACAGGGCCACTTTACTTATGGTTAAGTACCTTTTTAATGTCATACTCAGGATCTAACTCTTTGGACATATAGGGGTCTTGTTATAGTAGAGACTTTCAGTTTCTTTTTGGCTAACCATCATCCGGGTGTGATTTTCAGTGTGGTCACTGGATGTTTAAATACGGTTTTCTTATTTCCTATACTCTTCATGTCTTATCCATTGGAATTATGTTATTGCTTAATACATTTCTAAATAAAATAGGCTGGACTTCACTTTAAATTATGTTTTGGATTACTCTCTAGGTTCTAATCAGCAGACTTAATAATATACATGTATTCTCTTCTCTTTTTAGCTGGTGGTAGATTGGCTGGAAAGTATTGCCAAGGATGAGGTCGGTGATTTCTCTGAGAATATTGAGTTTTATGCTAAAGCAGTATACTGGTATGTAAATTATAAAAGTGGATGACATCACTGTGTTATTAACCCCTAGTTACTGAGTCCATTTTGGCCTTTGTGACCAAGCTCCAATTCTGACATGTCACTTTATCACTGAAATGCTTCTATACATCCCGGTAATTGAGTCTGTTTTTTCGTGATACGTTTTACTTAGTCAATTGTAAATTTTCTTCATGTTTTGCTCTTTTTATGAAAATTTTGAAAATACAGGAGTTTTCAGTCTTTCATTGTTTATATCCTTAACTATTTCGTTTATAACACACAGAAAAGTTATGAAATGTCTACATTAGGGCTGCATCATTTTTCAAGCATCCTTTCATTTTATTAGAAAGGGGGGAAAAAATTGCTGCTAAAATTTTCTAAATAAATGTACAAAATCTGTTTTGCATGGACCTATTCAGTTATAACATGTCTTCCAGAATAACATTTTAACAACTGCACCCCTCAGATTATTCAAAACTGCTGTCAGGATATTTAATTCTTCAGGTTGCATCACAAGAATTTGCTCAAAGTAGAATGAAAACAAAATTCCACTAAAATATTAATGTACCCTAAAGTTTTCATGTTCACAAGGGATAATAGGCAAAAATAAACCCCACAATATATTGCTCAATTTCTCCCAAATGTGGCACTATTCCATGTATGGCCGAAAACAGAAGTGAAGAAGCACTATTTGATTTCTTTCTTGGTACAATTTTGAATTCAAAAGATTGAAAACGCCGTGTTGCACTTGCAGAGTCCCATAAAAGCAGAATCCCTCTCCTCCACAAATGACCTTATTTTGGAAACTAAAACCCTCAAGAAATTCATGTGAGTGACTTTTTTTCAAAAACGCTTTCATTAGCAAAGGTTGTCAGAATGATTCCTCAAGTTTCTGTAATGCAACTGTAGAGCAGATGCGCGCAGCCTCCACCAGGGGATGTTGTTACAGGGAAAAAGGGTTGCACTTACTGTGTAGCACCTCGGTGCAGAAGTGCAAGCCACAACCAGGAGGCGGCAGAGTAGTCAGACAGGCCCTTGTCCGCAACAACCAGGAAGATGAAGTACCAGAGGTCACAGCAATGCACGAAGTCAGAGACAAGCCAAAAGTGAGAGCCAGACGGGAGCGCGGTATCCAAAACGTTAGACGGAAAGAGGAGTTGAGGTACAAGCCAGTGGGTCCAAAGCCGGTCAGGGAACGTAGTACCAAAGACAGAAAAACAGGAGGCGGGGTTCAGAGTTCAAGCCGAGTCATACACTGTAGAGAAGTCACCAAATGTACACAGTCAGGGATAGGGAATGGGTCAGACACAAACACAGGAAGTCAGAAGCAGAAGGATCACTAGGGTAAACAGGTCAGCTGCTCAAGCCAAGGACCAGAACTATCACTGACAAAGGCTACCATAACTAGCACCAGTAAATAGACACCCAAGAACCAAAGAGAGGCAGGAAAAGTTAATCCCTCCATGACCAGGCCGGATAAAGAAAAGCAATAAGCAAACCCCGACCTGGATCATGAGTTTCCCTAAATTACCTCCTTTTCTAGCAAAACTCAGGTCCGGCATACAGAACAGGATTTTTCAAGCCTTCTGTGAAAGTGCACAATCGAGATCTCCCTGTAACTCAATGCTGCCATACACTTAGTAAGTGGTTGCCAAACAGTAAACACATAATGTTATTGTTCAGTAACCACTTAGTAAAGTATTTGGCAGTGCTGGGTTAGTGCAAAGATGGAGATCTTGTGACAACTTGAAAGATCTTGATCTTTCACAACAAGGAGAGCCATGGAGTTATGTGGGATTCTGCTCTGCATGCCATGATCTGACAATCTGGAGACTTAGACCTGACTTATGCTAGAAAGTCTGGTCTTTTAGGGGGAACATTAGTGACCCTTCTGGAAACTTTTACTAAAGAATATTACTCTACTGTTTTGTATCAGAGTTTTATTAGTGTTTGGTCAGTTTTTACCATCAGTTTGTCATCAGTGATTTCCACATGTGGATAAACAAATTACAAAGCTGCTCCTCTCCATTGCAATGTTAATCAAGGACAACAAACAGAAAGGCACACCTCCATCCTTGTACTGTTGGTGATTTTCACGGACCCATAGACTTGGATTGGTACTTTTCATCTGTGATGCCAGTAAAAAATGTACTGAATTTTTCGGACTATAAGACGCACGCCAAATTTTCAGAAGGAAAATAGGGAAAAAGTGTCAAATGGGGGTCCGTCTTACAGTCTGAATTCAGCT
>VIAB01006555.1:56632-67121 GCA_009801035.1 Oophaga pumilio
TTACAGGTAAGTTCTTACCAAAATCCGTGTTTTACTATTTTTCCATGGATTACAGGGGCGATGGACCCTTTAAGTGTCCGATCTAACAAAACAAACAGGCAAACACGTGGAGTGTCACCTCCACATATCCTCTCCTGCAACGTGCAAGCCATGCCTGAGCTTTCTTTTAGGGGCGACGGGTCCCTTAAGGGCACCTCTCTCCCCACACCAGCAACAGACGGGAACATGGAGTGTCGCCTCCATGTACCCCCTTCTGAAGCCAGGCTACAGCCAGATAACAGCCCTGTCCTATCCTAGGGGATTGAACCCCTTGGATGTACAGAGGCTCTCATGGCGTCCGTGCGGCCCCCACTGAATCGTCACTGACTGAACAGCGGCGACGAATGGAGGGCGGACGGTCCCTCTCCACCTCCGTGTCAAAGGGATGGTGGATTGAGGACTCCCTGCACCGTCCATATTCCAGCTGACCTGAAAACGAGAACGCTTCTCAGTCCGGGTCCTGCGCTGCGGCAGTCTCCAGACCAGGACGCAGCGGATTCCGGCACCAGCAGAGGAAGCGCTCCCCTCCCCTGGGTGCTCTCCGGCCGGCATCAAAAAATTTAGGCCCCGGCTTGGGCCTACCTTAAGGAATCTCCGGCCCCTGTCAAGACACCGCGGCGGTGTTCCGCCCATTTTTTTTAAGTTTATGGCGCCAATTTCCCCCTCCTCTGGGCGCGTCTCGTTCCCTACGAGACTTCCTCCAGGATAAGTCTAGGTGGCCATCTTTCTTCCCTGCCGCATTCAGGGGGGAAATAGCGCTGTCACCGCCTACCAAGCCATCTTTTCAGCTGGCACCTACGACTTGATTGCTTGTAAGGGGATTCTTCAGTACCCTTCTAATGGGCTGCCTCACCGGCTGTTCCCCGGCGCAGTGGTCTATATATTAGTCCTTCCTTACATGGGCTCTGCTACGTATTATCCTCCCTATTGGAGCATATCAGCAGCAGCAGGGAATCTGACTTACGCTATGTCCATTCAGAATGTCTATCAGTGAGAAGATAACCATTGCTGTAAGCATTATATGGCATTTCAGTCGCCCTTATACATTATGTAATGGGCCTGAGCAGGACTGGGACTGACGTTCATGCTGAGCAGTGCTCGCAGTGGCCCGACCTGAATGGGGGACCGCAGGGTCATACAGCACCTGAAGCGGGATAGTGTCCTGGGATCAAAATCCCTCCATGGATGATTTCGCACCTGCAGCACCCAAGGACAACAGCCCTGGGTAAGTGCTCTGACCCTACGGCAGACACATCAGCCCCATTGTCCTTCCCTTATACATTATGTAATGGGCCTGAGCAGGACTGGGACTGACGTCCATGCTGAGCAGGCCTCGCAGTGGCCCGACCTGAATGGGGGACCGCAGGGCCAGACCGCACCTGAAGCGGGATAGGGTCCTGGGATCAAAATCCCTCCATGGATGATTTCGGACCTGCAGCACCCAAGGACAACAGCCTTGGGTAAGTGCTTTGACCCTACGGCAGACACATCAGCCCCATTGGCCTTCCCTGCAGAGGATATGCTTCATCTTGCAGGGACTGGAATCCAAACTGCACCCAGGAAGCCCGAAGTGTGCATAGCCCCCCGGAGTGGGTTTTGTCGCATTCGCAGTTCATGGCGTCATTGGCCAAAGCTATACAGTCCCTTCAGGATCCCTCCTCTACCGGTCGGGGTCTTCACCAGCCTACCTCGGATGACCCTCCCCCCCCGTATTTTTAATGCAGCATGGTCAGTGGTTAGCACTGCATCCTTGGAGTCCCAGGTTCAGATCCCTCCAAGGACATCTGCAAGAAGTTTGTATGTTCTGCCCGAGTTTTCAAACTGGGTCACCAGGAGTTGGTCTCAGGCATAAAATCCATGGATTGCTGAGGGGTGATGGATCCCTTCAGGGCTCCGTTCTCCCCAATCTTACAACAGGAGGGTACGCGGACTGTCTGCTTCTTGTTCCCCCTACCAGGAGTCTGCTTCGAACATGACTGTGTTCGAGTCTGACAAACCCCCTTGACCTAAGAAGTTGGTGGACTTGCACTCGTCAGAGTTTTCTGGCGACGGTTGATAGTCTCATTGAGGCCGTCAACCGTTAAGGATTGATGAAGACTCTATCTCTGCCCCTTTCAAGAGAACTATAAGTCCTCATAGGATGTTTCAACCACCCAGCGTTTCAGGACATAGTTTGACGGCATAGTGAGCGACCTGATAAACGTGTCACAGGTCAGGAACCTCTTGAAGCGAGTTATCCCTTTCCTCGGATCGGCGTAAGGAATGGGTGGAATCTCCTCCAGTTGACTCACCAGTATCTCATCTGGCGTCAAGATATAGAAACCTATCTTCGGGGTTGGAAGCATCGAGTTTGGCACTCTCGCCCTTTTTTGCAACGGTATGGTTAGCCAAAGCCATGCTCTCTTGGATAAATGCCCTTGGCAGAGCTATACAGACCAGCGAGCTTCCCACGGGGACAGTGGAGCTGGCAATCGGTTTACCTTGGCCGGGAATTATTTGGTGCAAGTTTCTATTGGCACAGCCTCTAACGCTATCTCTATCAGGCGATCCCTGTGGCTCGGGCAATGGCGTGCAGACTCTGCGTCCAAACATTCTAGCTTGTTTGCCTTATCATAGCGGCCATCTATTCGAAGAAAAGCCAGATCACCTTATCACTGACGTCACAGGGGAAATATTCTTCCACCAGCACAAGTCAAGCGGGTCACCTGCTTTTGTTTTTATCAGGTCCGGCTCTCTGTCGTGTACAATGAATGGGTCTGAGATCTGGTGTCTTCTGGATGTAAAATACTTCCCTTCTCGTTCCAGAAAACGAAAGATTCCTGGGGTGATACTCAAACCTGCCCGTGATCCCAAGAATGGGACTAGTCAATGCGGTCTATCCTGGACCCCAAAGTTCTAAACAAGTTTTGGCAGGGTTCGGCTCTTCAGGTCGGAGTCCTTCTGTACTGTAATAACCCCTATGAAGAAGGGGAGTTGCTAGCATCCATCGACATCCGGGATGCTTGGCTTCATGTCCCCATCTTACCCCCCGTCTCCAACAGGTCCTGTGCGTCGCTGTTCGCAAGGAACAATTACAGTTCACAACCGTTCCCAGAGTGCTTACGAAGGTCATGGCGGCTGTCACATCCATTCCGGACTCTAGGGACATGGTCGTGTTGCCATACTCAGACTACTTTCTAATCAGGACCATCCTTCCAAAACCTGTCCTGAGCGCGTTCGTATTCCTTTGAATGCTCTCTCACGCTGGGGCTGGTTGATCATTAAAAAAATAGTCTTCCCCAAGTTCAGCTCTGCGAATATCCTTTTTAGAGATGATCCGGGACACCTCTCAAGGGTTAATGATTCTCCCTCGAGTCTAGATCTTTGCCCCTCATTCAACCCGATTCTTTGAGGGCTCTGGGAAATACGGTGGCAGCGATGGAAGTTGTTCCTTTCACTCAGCTACACCTCAGTCCTCTGTAGCATGCGCTGCTAGCAGTCTCGGACAGGAGTCTGTTTCCTCTCAACCGGCTGTGCCGCTTGCCTCCGCGGGTCAAGCTGGTGCTCGGGTGGTAGACGTTGGAGTCTTCCCGCATCCAGGGGAGATTCTTTCTCCCGCTCCATTGGCTAGTGTTCACTACTACCAATGCCAGACTTCTTGGTTGGGGAGCTATCTTCCGTCACCACACTGTCCAGGGGTGTTGGTAGCCTCGGGAGTCTCTCCTTCCGATCAATGTCCGGGAGATTCGAGCGTTCTGGTGATCTCTACGGCGGTGCCTCATCTCCTGGCGGGTCGCCCCATCCGAATTCAGTCTGACAACGCCACGCCTGTGGCATACATCGATCATCAAGGGGGCACTCGCAGCAGAATACCAATGCGTGAGGTGATTCACATCCTCCACCGGAGGAACCGCTCGGTCAGTTCAGCAGACCTCATTCCGAACGCAGAATACTGGGCGGCAGTCTCCCTCAGCCGTCAGGGTCTCTCCTCGGGAGAGTTCTCTTAACCTGGAGGCCTTCCAGCAGATCTGTCATCACTGAGGGACCCTGGACGTGGATCTCATGACTTCAAGATTAAATGACAAAGATCCTGAGTGCATTCTTCGGTCACGGGATCCAGAAGTCTTTGGAGCGGATGCACTGAATTTTGTGTTCCGTACGTGTTTCCCCCACTTGCTTTACTTCCGAAGATCATCAGGAAGATCAAAGCGTAAAGGGTTTCCAGTGATCCTAGTCACTCCAGATAGGCCACAGCTTGTCGCCGACGTTCCCTGGAGGCTACTGGTTCGACCAGATTGCCACCAGAATTCAGGGGCCCTGTGCTTAAAGGTTTAGCCGTTAAATCCTGGGTCCTAACTCAGGCTGGGTTCTCCCATCACGTGGTTTCGACCATGGTTAGCTCCCAGAAGCCTGCGTCAGTGTCCATCTATTGCCACACTTGGGAAAAATTTTCTCAGTGTGCAGAGACCGGACGTCCTTCCCTCGTCTTTTCCATTCCTACCATTTTGGAGTTCCTCCAAGCCGGCATGGAGTCAGGCATGGCGCATAGCTCCTTGGAAGGTCAGCTATCGGTTTTATTTCAGCACAGGATTGTTTCTAATCTGCAGTGACGACTTTCTTTCAAGAGGTCTCTCATGTGATCCCCCCCCCTATAGGATTCTGTTGGATGCATGGGATCTTATCCTGGTCCTGGGTGTTCTTCGGAGACTCCTTTCCTAAATTTCCACCAGGTCAAGGTGGTTTTCAAGCCGTCCACGGCTTTCTTGACCAAGGTAGTCTCTTCTTTCCTCCTCAACAAGGATATTGTTCTGCCCTTGTTTTGTATGGCACTTGTATATTGTATTGAGAGGGCTCTTCACGCTCTACATAGGGTGAGGGCTGTGTGAAGGTTTGTGTCACGGATGTCATCCTTCCTTATATCGGACGCCTTGCTCGTGCTTCCTGAGGGTCACTGGACGTGCTTAGCCGCCCCGAAGTCCATTATAGCCTGGTGGATTCCCTCAGCAATTCATGAATCCTACCGTGACGGAGGATTAGAGCACACTCCTCTCGGTTGGTGAATGTTGCTTTGACCATTTGGCACCAGGCGTTGGCGGAGCAGGTTTGCAAGGTTGCGACTGGGTCCAGTCTGCACATATTCTCTAAGCACTACCATATCCACACTCAGTTTTACACAGATGCGGGTCCGGGTGGCCGGTGTCTGCAACCGGCAGTTGCGCTCCTCTGGTCAGTTGATACGTGGAGTTTGATCTGTCATATTGTTCACCACCCAGAGACTGCTTTAGGACGTCCCATGGTCCTGTGTCCCCCAATGAGGTTACGGAGAAACAGGGATTTTTGTGTACTCACCGTAAAATCCTTTTCTCCGAGCCACTCATTGGGGGACGACACAGCACCCACCCTTTTTGGCCTGCTGGCTATGTTTGTCTTTGGTTGGACATGTTGTACCTGTATTTGATGTTTATAATCTCCTACTGCTTTGTCACTGAACTGGTTCGGGCTGGAGCCAGTGGTAAGTGTATACTGCAGAGGAGGAGCTAACTTTTTTTTGTATTCACTTAGTGTGAGCCTCCTAGTGGCAGCAGCATACACCCGTGGTCCTGTGCCCCCCAATGAGTGGCTTGGAGCGGCTATACATACCATATATGCATACACCGATGGGACCGGGGGAGCCACGCATAGCAGGACAGGGATGAGGGGACAGTGCATACACGGATTTTCCCCGGCTTGTATTTTCCCCCATGCATGACGTTGACAAATAAGCAGAATGTGTCATGCAGGGAGAAATAAAATGCCCCCCAGAAAAGCTTAGGAGCCAGCTTTTTCTCTTTGAGACATGTAATGATCTCAGCATCACCTGTGTAGAGTACAGCAGTGCTGTGCGATTACAAACACCTCTAGTTACTTCCAGCTCTATGCTACAGGAGGTGATTGTAATTACATCACAGCTCTGCTGGACTATACACGGATGGGTCAGAGATCAAGGAGGAAAGCCAGGTCTGACATTCTCTGGGGAAGGTTTTTGTTTTCTGTATGACTCCTGTCTGCTGGTCAACTATGTAGCCAATTAAAAGAAAAACACACATGAAACACTTTCTTCTGATTATTTTCAGTGTATAAGTGCATGAGCAACATATTCATAGTTCTGTAAAAAAACATAAATTCTTCACATGCTTTGAATTCCTATTTTAATCCACGAGGACCTGCTGAGACCCTTTATTTTGGAGGTGGAACGTTTTATGGTGTTCCCCCTTGGTTTTAGAATAAATTGGCATATAAACTTAACAAGCTAACATCTCCACAACGGAGATGAGAAAATAAAAATGTTTTATTCAGCCCTGCACCCACTGTTTTAAGATGTGACCAGTTAAACTTACTCAAACTTATGAAAGGTCCGCTTTAAATGTGATTGTTTTACTGCTTGTCATCTAAGCCAATATCTTAAACTTTTTCTTCATTTTTCAAACACTCCAGTACCTTTAAAAAAAAAAATTGCATTATGGTAATTTTCCTTTTCTTGCACACATTCTGGACTTTTAAGTGTACTTTTCAGTAATTATTCTAATTGTTATATCATGGTTTGCATTGGAATACATTTTTCTACTTTGGTCAAAATTGAATAGGGAAACTCTCAGTTCAGGTGTTTTTGTGTAATACCAATCCCATTAGATTACTTTGTTTTTTTAGTAATACAATTTCTGTAATGTATTTGCCAACTTCTTTTTAGGAGGAAATCTCAGTGGAGGTGCTAAAGACATACATACAGGTACAAATTATTATTGTTAGCATTTAAAAAATGACCTTTCACCAAGTGAAAGGTTTCTTTTATTTTATTTATTCCCTTCTGCTCCTTTTAGTATTCCTCAGTTATTTTTTTTACTCTGCTCCAGAGGTATGGTCCTTTATTTAATGCTGATTTTTATGATCTTTACAAGGGGGCATGGGTTACAGGATTCTCGGGACGTGTATTTAGGCTGCTGTACTATTGGTATAGACCATAAAAATTAGCACTGGATTAAAAAAAAAAGCAATGTCTGGAGCCATATGGTGGATTTAAACAAACTACAACTGAACACTCTGGAATAAAATAAAAGCAAAAACTGGTCTCTTTTGACTTAGTGAAAGGTCCTCTGTAATTGTTTTTGCTTATTTGCATATGTCTACCTACTGATATGTTGTCGAATATGTATGTTCTCGTTTTCTTAACTAGGTTGGATTTTTGCATTAGTTGAATACAGTGAATACTATCTAAGATAATTATGGTCTATGTAGTTGAAGGTGAACATATAATATTACAAAAAAGGTCTTTCTTGTATAGTTTGTCCTAAACTAGAACAGTTTGACAAACTGCACAGTGAAAACAGGAGACGTATGTTCTCTTTTCTGTATCTGCTGGTCAAATTACATGTTTCCTGCCACAGTAAACTAACTGATCTACGGGTAGACATACTCATTCGATATCTGTTGGCAAAATGTTTCATCCAGGTCTCCCATATACAGGAGCACTTGTTTGACCAAGTGCTTCTGTGTTCTCAACGAGAGCCATTATTAGACGTGTCTGACAACTGCTTTTCTCCAAGAGACCATATGATCAGCAGTCCGAAATTGGACACGTTGAACCAATATTTTCACCAATAATAAATTGCCTGGGGCTCCCAAACATGATTTTGGTCGACTGTCTAATATGTATATCAGCCGGCTCGGTCGACATTGGTTTAATGTGTATGGTGGGCATTGATTATGTGTATCTAATGTGTGTATATAGTGGCCTAAGCCCAAGGCAGTGAAGGTCCAATCTTGAAAACAGAAGTCATTGCAGGAGATGACTCCAAGTTTTGAACTAAGTTAGAGGTGGACATCCTTTACTGGAGAAAGCAGACAGTCAGTACTTTACACAACGTTCCAAATTACTGTATTATGCAAATGCAATTTGTTGCGCTTTTTGGCTTTTGGAGCACAGATTTTGCTAGAATAGTTTGCTGGCGACATTTGTGGAGCAAGACAGCAGAAAAAAACCCAAAAGTGTCTCCATTGTAGAAATGGCACGTCTCAATGAATTCCTCGGCAGTGACTATTTTGTAACATCCATGCCTGGCGTTTTTTCTGGAGAAATGCAAATCTGTCAGTCTAGTGTGCATATATTGTGTCGCCATATATTGTAGTGCCCCATACATTGTGCCCGTCTTGTGCTACTGGTGATACACACCCATTAATTAAGTGCCTTCTCTCCGTTACAATAGTGTCAAACGTGGCCGCTTAATGTGGTTTAGGCACAGTGGGACTCAGGAGGAGGGGGATATTTGGATTTGGGAAGTGCAGCATTCACTGGATTTTATTTGAAGCGTCGGGAGCCATGTCACTTTTCCAGAGTCTTTGTTCTACCAGTAATGTGGGAACCTCGAAATTTCCAGTGACAGATGATGCACCTGAGTGGGGGGCTGAGGGTTTTTATTGGTAATATTTTGGGGTACATAATAATTTTCGATCACTTCCAGTGTAAGGCTGAGATCACATTCTGAGCTCTTACGTTGGGGTGATCATGTATATCCCAAAAAATGTGATTCAGATGAAACCCCCAACGGAACCACCCACCGTGAGGCAGATGGAGACATTCCATTTCGCATCTGCTCCAATGGCATCCATCTTTATAGGCATGCACAGATCTGTGGTCGCCCACACTTGTGTGCTAAAAAGTCGCCGAAAATGATAGGACACTTCCAGAACAGAGACAAGTTAAAAGTAACTCCATCTGCCTCAAAGTTGAGTGGTTCAGTCAAGGTTTTTTTCTGAATCGCGGTTTTGGTGAATTTACACAGAAACCGTGACGTAAACGCTCAGCGGAGAGAGCAGGATAAATGTGAGCCAAGCCTTACTCCAGTTTTTGTGAGGTAGAATGAACAAATAAACAGCAGTACAAGAATAGGTCTTATTTTTATTTTTGCGCGGTTCGCCGTGCTTTATAAGTGATGAGGTGGACACAAAAAAGTGTGAAACAACTGAAAATATGTCTTATATTCTAGGTTCTTCAAAGTAGCCACCTTTTGCATTGATTACTGCTTTGCACGCAGAAAAGGTGAACGGATGGACTCTACATGCCTGGTTCCCATAGTGAAGCATGGAGGAGGTGGTGTGATGGTGTGGGGGTGCTTTGCTGGTGACACTGTTGGGGATTTATTCAAAATTGAAGCGGTGAGCGGTCCAGCTCACCTCAAACCATCTTGATTGGGTTCAGGTCTGGTGACTGTGGAGGCCAGGTCATCTGGCGTAGCACCCCAACACTTTCCTTCTTGGTCAAATAGCCCTTACACAGCCTGGAGGTTTGTTTGGGGTCATTATCCTGTTGAAAAATAAATGATGGTCCAACTAAACGCAAACCGGATGGAATAGCATGCTGCTGCAAAATGCTGTGGTAGCCACGCTTGTTCTGTATGCCTTAAATTTTGAATAAATCCCCAACAGTGCCACCAGCAAAGCAACCCCACATCATCACACCACCTCCTCCATGCTTCACAGTGGAAACTAGGCATGTAGAGTCCATCCATTCACCTTTTCTGCGTGCAAAGCAATAATCAAAGCAAAAGGTGGCTACTTTGAAGAACCTAGAATATTAGACATATTTTCAGTTGTTTCACACCTTTTTGTAAAGTGTAATGTATAATTCCACATGTGTTAATTCATAGTTTTGATGCCGTCAGTGTGATTCTACAATTTTTATAGTCATGAAAATACAGAAAAATCTTTAAATGAGAAGGTGTGTCCAAACTTTTGGTCTGTACTGTATATCTGGGCTCTCTGCAACAGTTTCTGCTTGTGAGCACTTTTTTCAGGTGGCCGAATAGTAGGCTTATGCACAACTGCAAGTATCTGGAGGATCCTACACCATCAGGTTTGCGGGACTCCAGAGGCACCAGCAGCTTCAAATACCTGTTTGCTGCTTTGTAATGGTATTTTAGCAGCTGCTGTCTTAAGCCAATGAATTTGTCTGCCAGAAACCTTCTTCATTATGCCTTTATCTGCATGAACCCGCCTGTGCTCAGTTTCAGCCACAAATCTCTTCACAGTATGATGATCTAATGTTTTCATACCTTGTCCAAAGCATTGCACTATTTGAAGCTACAACCTACTTAAGTATACCTTTAATTTGGATCACATGGCAAACTAATTATCGCAGGTATGTGAGATTTCAGTGACCAAAGAGCCCTGAGACACTATACCATCCATGAAAAATTACATATGTATGATGCTTAAATCCAATTTGCATAATACTTTGGAACACTGTGTAAAGGAGCATGGTCTGTAGAGTTAGCAACAGGTCAGATAAAGATTGCATTTGGCCATCATATTCCTAAAAGGCATTAGCATTGCTTCAGTGGATCTCCGTACTAACCAAAGTTAATCTTGGCCACTGCACTCACACATTTGGTTAATAACAGGGGTGGGATTCAAATTTTTAACAACAGGTTCTGTGTTT
>VIAB01006556.1:51663-67091 GCA_009801035.1 Oophaga pumilio
TCAAGATTCCCCTTGTGCAGAAGCAGGAACTTGACCCCTAACATGCTGTAGCTGCCTTTACTAAGGAGATTCAATCTTTACACTGCAATTGCCTGTTCTCTCTAGGATTTCACACCCGCATTTCATCCATCAGTTGTAGGGACTCATGCTCTCTGGTAGGCATTAGCTATTAGGTAGCGTTCCCACAGGCAATGCAGTTTTGGTATAAACACGTAAAGTTTTTATTGCTTTTCACAGGTTGCACAGCGTCAAAACAAACTTATAAACATACATTTTTAGCCTTATCTAGGCACTAACTAAACACAACTAGATACAGCTGAGCTAGTCCTAGTTTGGTCAAATAAAACAGGTACTGTTTATAGCAACCACTGATACGGCCTGTGCAGACTCTTCTCAGAAAGAAATTCTGTCTTTTCTCTCTCTTTCCAGTTCCAAGAATCATCCAGTCTGGTTAGCTTCCCTGAGCTTAGTTAAACACCTAGCCTGTTTAAATGCAGAGCTAGACTGGTGTACTAATCAAAGCCTAAAGAGCTAGGATTTAACCCTATCATACCTGACATTTATACAATACTTATATTAATGACCCAAATTTTGACAAATAGGCTGTCAGTGGGTACCATAATAATTCCCCCATCTGGCCATGTTAGCAGACATTTGAAAATCATGTATTTTCATGATTAATCATAGACTTTCATCTTGACTAATTACAGCTGTGCTGTGAACAAGATAATTTTCATATAGGAAGAGGTGGCAATGGCATATCTATGGGGAAGGTGGAGCATTTGCATTGGGTATAACTGTAAGGGGGCTCTGTAGGGTCACCTGATGCTGCAATCCGAGGTGTTTCACAGGCCTGAACTTTTTGCCGACATTCCCCGAAGTGGGATTTAGCTGTTTTCCGAGCCAGTTGACAAACTGATAGCCAATTCAAAGAAGCTATTAAACGCCAGATCCCAACATTCAACTGTACTCACAACTTTCTTGCCAAGTACAATTGAAGCCCTGACTGCTGGCACGTCTGGGTCAGGGTGATCAGGGCACTTGATCATGATGGTGATGTTACTCTTGTGCTGCACAGGTGTCCAGCAGCGCCAAGGTAAGAGATTCCATGGAGAATTAAGAAAAATTATTATTTTTGGAAGGGGGAATCTTGTGAGAGTACAGAAATAGTGTGAGTGGAAATTTTTGAGGAGACAGTAATGGGGAGAGGGGTAAGGTGAATTGTGTGAGGAAACAATAATGAGGTCAAAATGTGTGAAGAGTCAAGTAGGGTTGGAGTGTGAGGGGGCACTGTATAGAGGTTTGATAGTGTAAGGGTAGAATAGAGATGGGGCAGCGGCAGGAGACTATGTGAGGGCACAGTATGGAGTGCACAGTATTCAGAGGGAAGAAGTGTGAGGCACCTTATAAGTTCTGGGCAGTATAAAGGGGACATAATGTGAAGAGGAGTACAACTATGGAAAGAAGACTATAATGTGGAGGGGTAACTTTTCAGGGGCACAGAGTAGGGAAGATATTTTTATTAAGGAGCATTATAATCACCCTGCTATTTTTAAGGACACCATGTTGGGATGTGCTGCAGAAGACTGAAGAGGATGGAAGTCTACAGAAACTAGCTGTTTATCTGAAAAGTCATCATAGTGTCTGGGCAATATGAAAAAAGAAAGGTCAACTCCAATGAGAGAAGATGTAACCTATAAGGTACCTGGATGTAAATGTTTATTTGTGGTACTGATGGCATCTCATTAGTACTGTGGTTTCTGTTTGCTCTGCAGTTTTATGATAGATGTTAACAAAATCTCAGTGCATGTCATTTCCATTTTTAAGGTGTCGAACATACTGCGAGTTGTAGGCTAATGCGATACAACTCTATATGGGGCTCAAATGACATAACAATTGATTGCTGTACTAATCTTGGTGCTGTAATTCTGTTCTGTTGGTGATTCTGGTAATGTATTTCTGTACTGATGATGGCTGTGATGCTATATTTCTGTTCTGCTGGTGGTTATAGTAGTGTATTCATGTACTGCTGGTGGTTATGGTGATGTATTTCTGTACCAATGATAGTTCTGGTGATGTATCTCTGTACTGATGGTGCTTCTAAGTGATGTATTCCTGTTCTGATCGTGGTTCTGATGCTGAATTCCTGGACTGACGGTAGTTTTTGTGTTGTATTCCTGTACTGCAGGTGGTTCTGGTGATTTTATTTCTGTACTTAAGGTTTTCTGGTGATTATTCCTGTACTGATGATGGTTGTGATGATGTATTCCTGTACTGACGGTGGTTCTGGTGAGAAATTTATTTACTGATAGTGGTTTTCGTGATGCATTCCTGGACTAATGTTGGATATTTTAATGCAATTCTGTACTGATGGTGATTGTGATGTTGTATTTTTGTACAGTTGGTGGTACTGGAGATGTATTCCTGTACTGATGGTAGTTCTGGTGATGTATTTCTGTACTCATGGTAGTTATGCTAAAGTATACCTATACCAGTGGTGGTTCTAGTTATGTATTTCTATACTGTTGGTAGTTGTAGTGAAGTATTCATGTAATGATGGTGATTCTGGTGATGTCTTTCTGTATTGCTAGTAGTTTTGGTGATGTATTTATGTACTGTTGGTAGTTATGGGGCTGTATTTATGTACGACTAATGGTTCTGGAGCCATACACATAAAGCAATCCATAAATTGTCAGATAACCAGATATGTTAATAAAGTATTGTGCCCTCAGACAAGTTAAGTGTTACTACATCTGTATTTTTGATAGGAGCATTAGTTATAAAATTAGGCACTGCATCATGTCAAATCCTAACAGCATGTAATATACTCACTGTCAGGATTCAGGTTTTACCAGCCCAGTTGTCATCACGAAACCACTCATATGCGATTTTCCATCTAGCCAACTAAATTCACTTCTTGCTTCTCTCAGTGAAGCAGGGACTGTAGTTGTTCACTGAATATTAAGAGACTTAGAAAAAGCAGCTAATTGGCATGTCATTGTGAGTATGCAAATTGCATATGAGCCATCGCATGACGACTACTCAAACAGCTTAAAGGGAACCTGTCAACAGTTTTGGCCGTATTAAGATACGGCCACTGCATTTCAGGGCTTATCTACAGCATTCTATAATGCTGTAGGTAAGCCCAAGATCCGACCTGAAAGATAAGAAAAATAAGTTTTATTATACTCACCCGGGGGTCGGTCTGGTCCAAACATAAAAACCTGCTATAAATCTGGTATCACTGTAATCACACCAACTCGAAGAATAAAGTCGCCGACTCACTTATACCGCACGAGGAACGGTCTAAAAAATAAATAAAAACAATTCTTCATATAGTGTTGATTTTTTCATTCTGCGTTGCAGTAAGGCTCGGCACACATTTAGCCTGCACTCTGCGCTGAGCGCTTTCACCAGAGTTCCCATTTAAATATCTGAAATACGTGATTTAGACAGAACCCCCGGCGGAAGATTCCCTATAATGAGGAAGATAGAGGCATTGTGGATGCCATGGGACCTGTGTTCAGGGTAGAGAGCCAGATAAATGTGATCCAAACATTATGTAAAATGTTCCCAATAAAAGATTCAACTTAATCCACAAAGAAAGCAAGCCCTCACTAAGGTCTTTCATCTGTTAACCGAAATATAGGGGGCTTCCACGTTATTGGTAGCACAAAGACTCTGGAAAAGTGAAATGGCTCCTTGCTCCCTAAAAGAAATTCAGCAAATTCTCTGCTCCCAAATCCAAATGCCCCATCCCTTCTGAGCCCCAATGTGCACCACAATTAGCTCCCACATGTTTGGCATGTCTCCAGAAGCATGAGCTGGGAATAATGTACTGGTGACTGCAACGTACTGGTCATTACAGCATACTGGTCTCTACAACGTCAGTTTGCAATTTTCACTCAGCAACATCCAATACTGCTTGTTTCTGGAAAATACCCATGGAGTTAAAATCGCCACTACAGCTGTAGATAAATTCCCAAAGGGTTATAATTTCCAAAATGGGGTCAATTGAGGGGGCATTCTGCTCTTCTAGTAATTAGGGGCTCTGTATATGGAGTCCACAAACTGTTCTAGGAAAATCTGCGTTCCAGGAGGCAAATAGCTCTACGTTCCTCGCAAGTCTCTCCGTATGGCTTAACAGTACTGTACATCCACATATGGGGTATTTCTACATTCAGAAGAAATTGAGGGACAAATTTTGGTGCCATTTTTACCCAATTTCCCTTCATGAAAATGTAAAACTTGGGGTTAACACACAATCTTAGTAGTAAAAATGTAAATAATTTTTTCTTCTCTGCCCAATGGTATTAAAGTCTGTGGCACACCTGTGGTGCCAATATAATCACTGTACCCCTTGAAGAATTAATTGAGAGATTTAGTTTGTAAAATGGGGTCACTTATGGGGGGTTTTGTTGTGTTGGCACCTCAGGGGCTCTGCCAAAGTAATATGGGACTCTCAAATAAGTGCAGCAAAATCTGCACTATAATATGGTGTTTCTTCCCTTCTGAGCTTTGCACTGTGCCGCAAAAGTAGTTTTCAATGACATATGAGGTAATAGTAAACTCAGGAAAACTTGCACAATAAATTTCGGGTCCATTATTTCCTGTTACCCTTGTGAAAATACAAAATTTGGAGCCGAAAAAGATTTTTGTGGGAAAAATTTGTTTTTTTTATTTTCAGTCTTAACTAGTGATGAGCGAATTTGTTCAGAAAATCATCGCCAAACATACATTTGGCACGAATATGGCACATTCGGATTCATGATAAGAAACACAAGCAAAATTTTATAAAATCTGTAATATTCGGTAAAAGTGCGGGAAAATATTTTTGCCACAAAAGTATTTTCAGCACTTTAGCAATGGCAACGGTGGTATATCATGAGTGTTTGGTATGTGTTTGATGAGGGGAGAGGGGTAAGGGGAATTGTGTGAGGAAACAATAATGAGGTGAAAATGTGTGAAGAGTCAAGTAGGGTTGGTGTAAGGTTCTTTGTCTCTTTTGACATGTTCCTTGAAACTCAGTTTTCCGTCGGCCATTTTGCTTTCTGTCTTGCTGCAGCTATCTTGCCCTCAGTTAATATGGAGGTTCCAGCTTTCATGTTCCCGCCCTGATTCTCTCCTCTTGCTTCTTAAGCAGCCTCAGCTGAACAATCAGTGCTCCTGAATCAAGCTTCAGTCAGCCTGTGACCTGACTCCTGGAAACCTAGGATTTTGGACTCCAGCTATTTCCTACTGAGGAACTTTGGAACACTTTTGGACTCTGGAAACCTGCTGTCTGGTGAATCCATGTTTGCAGAGGAATTACGGTACAGAGAAGAGATCCTGAACCTGCTTTGGAGAGTTATTGTAGAGCTTGAAGTTACTCTGGCCTGCTGTGTCTCCTGCCTCTGTTCCTGCAAACTGTGTGACCTTTTCTGCATGCTTGTATGAAGTAATACAAGTCATTTCATATCAACCTGTGTCTCATGTGTTTTCCTCGCACCCAAGCACAAGACGCTATAGGAACTGTACACTATACATGACAGTTGGAGTGTGAGGGGGCACTGTATAGAGGTTTGATAGTGTAGAGGTAGAATAGAGATAGGGAAGCGTCAGGAAACAGTGTGAGGGCACAGTATGGAGTGTACAGTATTCAGAGGGAAGAAGTGTGAGGAGAGGGCACCTTATAATTTCTAGGCAGTATAAAGGGGACATAGTGAAAAGAGGAGTACAACTATGGAAAAAAGACTATAATGTGGAGGGGTAACTTATTCAGGGGCACAGTAGAGAAGATATTTTTATTCAGGAGCATTATAATCACACTGCTATTTTTAAGCACACCATGTTGGGATGTGCTGCAGAAGACTAAAGAGGATGGAAGTCTACAGAAACTAGCTTTTTCTGCGAAAAGTCATCATAGTGTCTGGGCACTATGGTAAAAGAAATTTCAACTCCAATGAGAGAAGATGTCACCTATAAGGTACCTGGATGTAAATGTTTATTTGTGGTACTGATAGCATCTCATCAGTACTGTGGTTTCTGTTTGGACGTAGGTCCACGATAAAATTAATTGAAATTGATCCTCAAGGCCTGGATGGAACTGGAAGAGGTTGAAGGAGTGCTAGAGAAGAAGATTGTGGCATCTTGCTCTGCGCACATGCTAAACAAAAGGAAACATATTTTATCACATCCTTCCTACAATTAGGCCATTAGAAAGAACAAAACAGTAGTTCTTGTGTTTTCATGACTCCGGTGTGCCCTACAAGTTTAGAATCATGGACAAATTTGAGGACTTCAAGTTGAGTAGATTCTAGATTTTGTGGTTCTGCATCCCAAACCCCTCCTTAAAAGAAAGATCAACGTCTTTAGAAGGATTTAAAGATTCTTTCTTAGCAACCACCACAATATTTTTAGCCAGCAAGGCCACCAAAGCAGCTACACAAGATGATAATTTAGAATGAGCAGGTTTAATCCGCTGCCTAGGTGGCACAGATGAAGACAGAGTTGATGTACCTGCTACATCACTGAAAGAGTCCCCTGTTCCGGAAAATACTTTAGGCCGGGATCACACATGCGACAAAGTCGTCCGACACTCGCATGTGAAATCCCAGCTCTGGCGCCGGCACTCGGGAGTGGAGCGAGCGGCTGCATAGAACTACATGCAGCCACGCACTGAGGGCTTTCTAAGAGAATCGGATATGCATTCTTCTTCAGGATTGTACTTGGAAGGCTGTGGGAAGTACGGAGACTCTGCTACCTTCTGCTTGTTAAGAACAATATCTTTTGAATCTTCTGGCTCAGGGCTAGAAATAGGGCTAAACTGAGTAAAAGTTGGCAAAAGTTCTGCATTGTGAGATTCTATTTTTTCTGTGTAGCTCTGTGAGTTGTCCCCGTTGATGAATCCTGGTTCAAATTTTCCATAGCATAGTAAAACAGCATGGGTATCAGGGCCCACTTCAGGGCCACGAAAACCATTCAGCAGTACAGTTGGACCATTGAGATTTTTGTTTTTTTCAGATGCCTCAAATAACTCCTGTCTGCTAGTGTTTTTCACAATGACGCTAACTGGAGCATCAGGGACAGAAACAGACTGGGCCAAAGACAGATTCTCCAACACAGTCCTGATGGTTTGAGATGGTTTTCTTATTCATCACTTGTTGTTTGGATAGCTTCCTTGGCATCCAAACTTGAAGCATCAGGGATATCAAAAGCAGCAAGAAGATCGTCAAAGTCTAGAGTCTTTATGTCCCCCATGACTGAAAAGGTAACGGTATCTGGTAGTGCTAATGCAGGGCTCCACTTAATGTAGATGCCCTGAGTATTTTTATCACAGCTACAGCCACCGGAGTCTAGCCAAGTCTGAAACCACACAATCATATCGAGAATTGACCAGATCAGTAGGTGGGACCTGGAGAAACTAACATGGTCGAAAAAGACTGGGTCTGGGTTAGAGGAGGGGACTAACTAGTGAAGGAAGGGGAGACAAGTCCTACTAATGGAGGAGTGAACTTCAGCTGTGTCCCAGCAGGAGTCGGGAGCTACTGAGCATGCGTGTGTGCTGCACAGGGTAGGGAGCAAAGTCAGGAATAGCCAGGGGTCAGTACACAGGAGCAGAAATGTAGTTTACAGGATCAGCAGATGAAAGGAAGGTTGACTAAAGGCTGGTAGCTCAAAAATCTTGCAATGAAGGAAGTACAATGCCAGGTTTAAATTGGTTGTTCGGGGTGAAGACTATCTGGAACTCATGGTTGAAGACAATCAGAAACAACACAGGTAATTGGATCTGGGTTAGAAAGGAAATGTTCAGCGAGCTGAATAGCAAAGAGAGAAGAACTTCAGCCTGGTGCACAAGAGCCATTGGGTTTGAATCTTGGCACCCCCACCTCCGTATTGCGCATCCATAGCTCAACGTAATCAGACAGTGTTCAAATTAATATGATTTGGAGATCACAGTCACAT
The DNA here is from genome assembly GCA_009801035.1 of Oophaga pumilio. Taxonomy (NCBI): domain Eukaryota; kingdom Metazoa; phylum Chordata; class Amphibia; order Anura; family Dendrobatidae; genus Oophaga; species Oophaga pumilio. The sequence continues at coordinate 59,608 of VIAB01006556.1, forward strand.
GCTCAAGAGTTGTGGACAGCTATCAAGGCCGAGTTAGAGCAGTGGCTTTCTCTACTGGACCTGGAGCCAGGGAAGGCTGTGTGTGATAACAGTGCAAACCTGGTGTCGGCTCTATGCCAGGGAAACCTCGCAAACGTGCCTTGCATGAGTCACGTCCTCATCGTAGTGGCACAGCAATTTCTCCGCCACTAACCTGGCCTGGCTGAGCTGCTCCAGAAAGCACGGAAGCTGTGTGCTCATTTCTGCCGTTCGCGCCCCTCAGGTCGTCGACTTGCATTGATACAGAGGTCTTTATCCATGCCAGTTAACAGGTTGATATGCGATGTGCCAACACGGTGCAATTCCACTCTGCACATGTTGCAGCAATTGTGGCAGCAGCAACGAGCCCTGATGCAATATGTCATGTCATATAGCCTGGGCCAACGCAGTACGGACATGGCGCATATCATGTTTATGGAGTGGGCACAGATTAAGGACCTCTGCACCCTTCTGCACAGTTTCAAAATGGCTACTAAGATGGTTAGTTCTGACAACACCATCATCACTATTCTGGTCATCTACAGTCACGGACAAAAGTTTTGAGAATGACACAAATATTAATTTTTACAAAGTCTACTGCTTCACTTTTTCTAATGGCAATTTGCATATACTCCAGAATGTTATAAAGAGTGATCAGCTTAACAGCAATTACTTGCAAAGTCAATATTTGGCTAGAAAATGAACTTTATCCCCCAAAACACATTTCAACATCATTGCAGCCCTGCCTTAAAAGGACCAGCTAACCTCTTTTCAGTGATTGCTCCATTAACACAGGTGTGGGTGTTGATGAGGACATGGCTGGAGATCAATCTGTCATGATTAAGTAAGAATGACACCACTGGACACTTTAAAAGGAGCCTGGTGCTTGGCATCATTGTTTCTCTTCTGTTAACCATGGTTATCTCTAAAGAAACACGTGCAGTCATCATTGCAATGCACAAAAATGGCCTAACAGGGAAGAGTATCGCTGCTAGAAAGATTGCACCTCAGTCAACAATCTATCGCATCATCAAGAACTTCAAGGAGAGAGTTTCCATTGTTGCCAAAAAGGCTCCAGGGTGCCCAAGAAAGGCCAGCAAGCGCCAGGACCGTCTCTTAAAAGTGTTTCAGCTGCGGGTTCAGGCTACCAGCAGTGCAGAGCTTGCTCAGGAATGGCAGCAGGCAGGTGTGAGTGCATCTGCACGCACTGTGAGGCGGAGACTCTTGGAGCAAGGCCTGGTCTCAAGGAGGGCAGCAAAGAAGCCACTTCTCTCCAGAAAAAACATCATGGACAGACTGATATTCTTCAAAAGGTACAGGCAGTGGACTGCTGAGGACTGGGGTAAAGTTATTTTCTCTGATGAATCCCCTTTTCGATTGTTTGGGACATCAGGAAAACGCCTCATTCGGAGAAGACAAGGTGAGCGCTACCACCAGTCTTGTCTCATGCCAACTGTTAAGCATCCTGAAACCATTCATGTGTGGGGTTGCTTCTCAGCCAAGGGAATCGGCTCTCTCACAGTCTTGCCTAAAAACACAGCCATGAATAAAGAATGGTACCAGAATGTCCTCCAAGAGCAACTTCTCCCAACCCTCCAAGAGCAGTTTGGCGTTCAACAATGCCTTTTCCAGCATGATGGAGCACCTTGCCATAAAGCAAAGGTGATAACTAAATGGCTCAGGGGACAAAACATAGAGATTTTGGGTCCATGGCCTGGAAACTCCCCAGATCTTAATCCCATTGAGAACTTGTGGTCAATCATCAAGAGACGGGTGGACAAACAAAAACCTAAAAATTCTGACAAAATGAAAGCATTGATTGTGCAAGAATGGACTGCTATCAGTTAGGATTTGGTCCAGAAGTTGATTGAGAGCATGCCAGGAAGAATTGCAGAGGTCTTGAAGAAGAAGGGTCAACACTGCAAATATTGACTTGCTGCATTAACTCATTCTAACTGTCAATATAAGCTTTTGTTACTCATATGTTTGCAATTATATTTCTGTCTGTGATAAAAACATCTGTCAAACACACATAAAAACCAGAGGGCAGCAGATCATGTGAAAATATAATATTTGTGTCGCTCTCAAAACTTTTGGCCATGACTGTATATGCTGGAGCAGGCTTTGAACAGCCTGTGGGAGGAAATGGTGGTCCCAGAAGAAGAGGAGAAAGCAGATGAGAATGTGTAAGGGATATCATTGTCCCTAAGTTCCAGACTGTCGTCACACAGACGGGTGCCTAGGGAGGGTGGATTACTGCGATCAAGAGGGGCTGGTGATAAGAGACAAGCTGTTATCGAAAGTGCAAGATCCGAGGAACAAATGGAGGCGTAAAAGGTGATAATCCTCCTCTCTCTGTTGAGATATGTCTTTTGGATCATTATCATGCTGGAAAAGTGCACGTCTACCAATGGGCACAGAGTGATGGTAGCATCTTCTCTTTCAATATAGGGCAGCACATCTGTGAATTCATGATATCAATTTTAATGTAGCTCCCCGATATCAGCAACATTCATGCAGCCCCACATAAGGACACTACCAGCACTATGCTTCACTGTAAGCACCATGCATTTTTCTTTACACTCTTCATCTTTGTAATGCCATACAGTTTTAAGACATCAGTTCCAAAAACATCTATCTCGATACATCACTCGAGAGTGTAAAGTCCCAGTAATTTTCTAGTTCTTCAGCATGAGCCCTAGAATGCTATAGGTATGTTTTTTTTTTTTTGCACGTGCTTTAGGAGAGGATTCCTTTGTGTACGACACGTATGAATGATATTCCTCTGCAGTGTATGCCACATTGTTTCACAGGAAACCCTCATTCTGGTTTGTCTTTCTACTTCTTTAGCTAACTGCAGTGAACTTGCATGTCGATTTCCTTCAACCCTTCTCATCAGAAGATGCTCCTGTTTAGATGTTAACTTCCGTGTTCGGCATGGCCATCTTAATAAGATAGTTATAGTTCCATCTTTGTTAAATTTTTGTATTATTTTGTATCAATTTTGCTAAAAAAAAAGTGTAAGTAATTAATTTATATTGTAGAATGCATTAAAAGATAATTTGCTATAACTATTTATTTTTTTCCATCATTTGCTAAAAGTATAGCAATTTGGAATGGGTCAAGCTAAGTGTGAGGACGTGCAATACCTACTGGATATGGTTACATTACTTTTTTATTAAATAAAAAAGATTAATTTATTGAATTGCATTTATTGATTTTTTCTCCTGCAATTTCAGTCCCATGAGAGGACTTTTACTTTTGAATATTTTTTTAACCATAACCTAATGTCATTTATGCATATTATTATAATTATTCATTTTTATAGCGCCATTTATTCCATGGCGCTTTACATGTGAGAGGGGGCGAATATAGACAAGTACAATAAATATGAGCAATACAGGACACATATAAGTACAGAAGGAGAGGACCCTGCCCGCGAAGGCTCACAATCTGCAGGGTGACAGCATACTACTGCCTATGCTTGTAAAAAAAAAGTGTATCTTTCATTTCATGTCATTTTTGATATGTTATACAAACTTAAACGTGTTTCCAATCAAAGCATTGCTCTGGAGTGCTCACTTCAGCAAGCAGAAACGCTACGTTCCTATATGAGTGCTCAGAAAGAACGGTATTGGGACCCATAGACTTTGTCTCCAGCCTGTACATTGCTCTGCGTGCTTCAGGTCGTTGAGTGCCTCAAAGTAATGGTTTGAGCTACAGATGGGGGTCTCAGCAGTCACTGATAAACAGCAGGTTTAAGTCTGTAAAACATCAAAACCATGTCAAATTATATAACCCTTTAAACAGAACCTTTCATTGGATTTGTGTTATTTAAACTGAGTTCCTCCTCCAATTACCATTTTTCCACTGATGATGGAACATGTTTTAATTTTTTATTATGTACCCAGCCCCAAATCTCATGCACATGCTGCTTATTTTTTCCTTGCAAATTTGAATCTTTATTTTTTTTTTGTCAAATTTGCAGCATGACAGTTCTTTCTGTGTTTTTGCAGTATTTTTCACCCTTTCATTGGAATGGAGAAAAATGCATGTAAAACGCAGCAAAAAGGGGTCAAAAACGTGTGTATTCTACGAATATTTTGAATGGCAGCACTCTGTTTTTTGCAGAAGAAAAATCTGTTGCAAGTACTAAATGTGTGCACATAGCCAACTTCAGTTTAATTTAAAGAAATACAGTGAAAAATCCTTTTTAAGGTACACACTCTTATACCGCCATGAGGCCATAGGAATACAACCTAAGAAGAGTCAATCCCATCAAAAGCAGCATCAAGGGCATCTCATTCAGCCATGCTCTGCACTGATAAGGGACGAGTGTTTTGTAACAGCTGTTTGCAGATGGGTTTGGGGTTTGGCAAATATCCTCAGGCCCAGTTTACACCAGCCAGATAAGGACCTTAAAGGACACTGATCAGCAACATGTGTGCCGGTTTGCAATTGTTTATTACCCTGTTAACAGATGCAGACTGCACTTCAGATGCACACTAACTGATCAGTCCTAGATTGTTCTGTATACCTAGGGTGCTACAGTTCTCGGCAGCACATGTCCTATGTGCTGCTGAGAATGATAACCTTTTAAGCAAAGCAAAAGATCAAAAGATCATTCATTGGGTGAACAATTGTGTTCTCATCTTCCAGGTGATTGGCAGCCTGTTTACACTCAGGAAACAAATGTTCTTAGGAACACTCATTCACAATAATTACGCAGTGTAAACCTGATATTAATCATGCGCAAAATATTCAGACCTAGTCAATTGGCAGGTACAACAGCACTTTATAAAGTAAACTTAATTTTTTTAATATTAAGCTTCGTAAAATATTTTTGCTTTATTATTCAAAATTTTCTTTGATCAAATGATATTAGTTATGACTTCAAAGAATATTTGTGTTAACAGTACCGATACAAACCATACAGATGCAGTCATAGCAGATTTTTTTTTTTAAATCTCTAAATGTGAAACAGTTAAATGTAAAATATAATAAAACAAATAAAACCGTAGGAAGCTAAGCATTAAAAAAGATGGCTTCTTGAAATAACAAGCAATGACTCCACATCACTTTATACATCTGGCTTTAAATATACAAATACATCATAGACATATTTTTAATAATAAATTCATGTCACTTCAGCTCATAGTTTAATCACTTACAAATGAAACGGTTGAAGAGAATTTCTCCATGTCTCCTTACTATGAGGTAGTGTTTACCTAAAGAAATCCAAACCAAAAATATTTAGTTTAACTCCTCAAGAATTACATAGGGCTGGAATATTAGTCACTTAATCTATCTACAATCACCCGACAAGTGAAACTGTCAGCAAATGTGTCAAGATACAGGCTGAAAAGCGGTCTGTTCCAAGGGAGCAAATCACCTATACCAGCGTCACTTCTCCTATCTAACCATTGTTTAAAGAAAACAGTATAGATACCATTCATTCCAACACCTTCATGCTGGAGTCCAATTCCAGGATTTTAGGCAAAACAGAAAAAGAGGAATGTCAAAATAATGACACCAGAGATCCAAAAACACAAACAGTAAGTCCAGAATGCTAGCGCCCGCACAAGAAACGTATCAATTCTGCCATCTACGATTTCTTTACAAAGCTGTACATATCCTGGTTGAGAGAAAGTTAAGTAGCTCTTGAGCCAATCTGCTTCCCTGCTGAGATACACTTGATAAATCTCAGAACACCTGTAAAACTGGAGTTAAGGGTATGCCACACTAAGCAATATCGCTAACGGGATCGCTAAAAAACGTCACTATTTAGCGATCCCGTTAGCGATGTTGCTGTGTGTGGCAGCTTCCGGCGACGAGCTTCCTGCTGGGATCTCGCTCGTCGCTGGAATCGTGCCGGACCCTATTCTCGTCGCTGGCGCTCCCGCTGGGTGAGTATATATCGCTGTGTGGCACCTTTTCTTAGCGATTTAGCGGTACTTTTGTACCGCTAAATCGCTAAGAAGATCGCTAACGGCGATAGCGTCGTTAGCAATATCGCTAAATGTGGCACACATTTAGCGATATTAAAACGATCCCGCTAGCGATCTCATTAATATGCGCCGCTAACGAGATCGTTAGCGGGAGCGTTTAGTGTGGCAGTACCTTTACTGCATGAACACATTGGATGGCCAGATATTGGGCTCATTTACACAAGGGAGCCTGCTAACTATGTTACACTTGAAAGGTGTTTTAGAAATTGGTCTCTAAACCAGTGTGTTTTGTAACTATTAAGCAGCACAGTACCAGTTCCCTTAAACTTAAAAATAAAAAATGTTCACAGGCTATGACCACAATACATATACACAGAATATGTACATATGAAATCTTTTAGTAATTTTACATCTGCTAATGCAACTTTTCTGGTCCTCATGATGAAAGGGGTCCTGGGCACTGAACTGCAACAGCTTTATGTCACATATTCTCAGTATTTGTCTGTAGATGCCACTAGGGGAAGCTTAAAGAAACACTGTCATCAAAGTTTTTATACTCTTAATATATTGTAATAATTATATTATATAGCACTATGTACTTTCAATTGCTCATTTTGCCTTTCTACTCAGTTAATTCTTATCATTTCTTTTTCCTCAGCTCTATGTAGAAAGAAATCTATTTTCCATGCATGAGACATCCCCCTCTTCAACCCCTGACCCAGCTGCTCCACTCCTCCCTCCTGCAAGGGACTTTTACATTGATGACTGCATGGAAAAGAGACTTCCTGTTTCTGCATAGAGCTTAGAAGTATTCAATTAGTCTGTTTTTAGTGATGTCATACACTCAATGGAAAAGAGAACAATTAACTGGGTAGAAAAGCAAAATGAGCAATTGTAAGTACACTTCATATAATATGATGACTGCAATATATTAAGAGGATACAAATTTTTATGGCGGTGCTCCTTTATTTCACTGATACTGTTTCTACTTTGTGTTTAGCAAATTTATGAGAATAGTAAATGAATATATTCTCCCATTATATTTTATAGAACAGCTATTCTGCAAAATAGTGAGATAAGCCAAATCCTGTAAGATCTAAGTACAAGATTTAATTTACTATTTACAGTTGCTTGTGAAGTGTTCATCCTCTTTGCATTTTTTGTGTTTTGCTACCTCGCAACCTGTAATTTCACAGTTTTTTTTAAGGTTTACATCAGTTCATGTAAAGAACATGCCTACATATGTGAACATTTGGTTTTCTTTTTATTGTGAAGCAAAAAACAAATAATACAAAATAACTGAAAACTTCAGTGTGCATTTCACTCCTCTAAAGTCAGTACTTTGTAGAGCCTCCTTTTCCTGCAATTACAGCTGAAAGTCACTTTAGATAATTCTCTATGAGCTTTCCACATCTTGCTATTGAGATTTTTGCCCATTTCTCAAGACAAACCTATTCCAGCTCCTTCAAGTTATATGGTTCCCTCTGGTGAACAGCAATCTTCAAGTCTGACCACAGA
>VIAB01006557.1:0-11551 GCA_009801035.1 Oophaga pumilio
TCATTAATGTGCAAACCACCCTTGGGGGTTAAGGGGTTAAACTAAGGCCCTTATATTCTGTTTTGGAAATTTTTGACTAGCAGCATTAGATCAACAAATTATTTTTGACTGTGTGGTCCATGCCTTTCTCTGAAGTTATAGTATATTGCATGGTCTGTCTTCTGTTTTTTATTTTACTTGGACTAGCAATTCTCCCATTTAGCACAGGCAATTTTTATTAGCAGGAGACTATAAGAGGGGATTTGACTATTTTTGCTCTCAGTTCACTGTCTGAGAGCTTGAGGAAGATGAGTTTTTCAGCTTCTTTCACTTGATGTTGGTAGTGTGTGGTAGCCATTGTTGCTTTGGTGTTGTGCCTTTGTGGCGGTGCGGTCTGGAGTCATGGGGAATTAGCCTTGCAGCATGAGTACTGTGAGATACCAGTTTGTCCGTCCTACTGGTGCACTATTGCTGCTGTGGTCGTTGGTGCATGGTAGTGCACCTTTAAGGCTATGATAAGTTAGAGACCCAATAAGAGGTTCATCATGATGTGGCAATGGGCTTCATACAGTCTGATCAGAATGTTAGATTAAGAACCTCATGTTCTGTTTTGTAAATTTTTGGCTAGCGTCAATAGATCAATGTATGAGTTTTGAATGTGTGGTCCATGTCTTTCTCTACAGGTATGGTACTTTGAACACACAGTAATAAGTAGTGGCCAGAGCAGCTTAAGGTGATCATACACATTAAAATTTGACAGAGTTGGCAGAATTGACCAATTTCTACATGAAGATGTCATATCAAAGAAGGATTACACATGAATCTCAATGCCCAATCATTTTATTCTTGGGTTGGATAAGCCGACATAGAATTTGTACAGTCAAATTTGCATACCTCTCCATATTGAAAACTCATTCATGCCTAGCAGATATATATGCACATATGTTTAGGTAAATTCAAATAATAGCTGACCATCAACAATTTGATGTACTAGTAAAAATGTTTGATACATTAGCTTTCATCAACATGGTTCTCAACTAGCCTATTAAAAAAAACCTGTGGTTGTTTGGTACTTTGACCACGGCAACAAGACTTTCCAACATGACTAATAGAAAACAATGGCAAAAATAGTACCGGAACTCAAAGTACACCAACTGGCTATGCTATTATCAAAGTGTCTGAAAACCTCTTTAAGTCCTGTTTCACACATGAAACATTCATGGTCAAAGTAATGACAGTGCTATCTGAACCAGCCACGGGTCTAGTGACCCAAAATCAGCAACCTATAAGGCCTCTTTCACACATCTGTTTTGTGTCGTCAGGCACAATCCGTCCAAAACTGGAAAGGACGGATCCGGCGCTGATTTTGAAAAAACTGATGCAACGGATCAGGTTTTTTGCTGAATCCGTCCTGAAGTTTTCAACCTGGAAATGCTTGGTACGCATGTCCGGAGAGAGAGACCTTGGTTTCCTGAATCCGGATCAGTCTTTTGCCGGATTGCACAAAAGACTGATCCGGCACCATAGACTTGTATTGTTTGCGCCCGCCGGATGCGCCGCTTCAGGCGCTATCAGGTGGGTGCGGCAGAAAAAAAAAATTGCAGTGACCATTTTGTTCGGCCGCCGGAATGTACATTTCCGCCGGATCCGGCAAAAGATGGACGCAACGCAAGGACATCCGGCGCAATCCGGCGCTAATGATAGTCAAAGACAAAAAAACGCATCCGGCGGTTTAAAAAAACCGGATCAGTTTTTTTTAAAAAGCGCCGGATCGCGCCTGACGGCAAAAAACTGATGTGTGAAAGAGGCCTAAGGCTGTTGAATTTGCATCAAGAGATCTGTGGCTAGTCTGGACATCACGATCCATACTCAGACCACAAATGTTGGACAACTGAAACTGGCAATTCCATCAAATTTGAATTCCACCTTTTAATGCCATTTTGACTTTGCATATGTTCACTAATATCCAGAATTACTGCTCAAAATCTTCTATACCAACATCTTTTAATAGTATTTAAGAATAACACTAGTAGCATTCAGGTGGCATGCAGAGCTGCAGACATCTGCCATCTTTAATCATTGCGGACTCTAGTAGCTGATGTTATAGCAACACATTACCCAGACTGTGCCATGAGAGGCATCTTCGTCTAAACACTGGAAACTTTTGAGTAATGCACTAAAATAATCTTCTTTTAGTAGGAACTCAATACTCATTTTAAAGACACAAACTTATTTAACTTATCTCCACTATTGAAAAATGTGTATCATGAATAGACAACGGGTTGAGTGCCAGTGCCTTAAAGATTTAATGTTGTTTTCTATTTTTCTCACATAAGCTTATAGAGCTTAAACTGAGGTTTTGATGTATGCATGATTTAATTTCCTCTACAAAATTAGAAACAGGAATCACAAGAGATGGCTAAACATTTAATTTGCTCTTCTGTTTTGTTTTTCAGGCAGTCTAATTAAAGCCTGGTTCCCATGCCTGATTAGGCTATTTCTCCATCTGACTGCAGTTTACACTACACATAGCGCTTCCAGACAGGAACTTATGCTCATTTTCCATTAAAAGGAACAATCTGTGGAGGAAAAATGTGGATTTCATTTTAACCCCTTAAGCCTGGTCCACTCTTTCTTTATGAAGTTGTACAAAACAGAAAGGGTTACTATTACTGATTCGCCTATCTTGCACAAATAGAATTACTTGAAGAGTGTTTTTATTATGTCTACAAAGACTGTACTTTTACAAGCCATAAAAAAGAGGAAAGCTGAACTCAAATAAAGTATAGGAACTAATTAGAGAAACAGCAGTGTCTTCAGGGGGGAATATAAATGCCATTTAACATATGTCAAAATGAGACTCTAACTACATATGCGTAAAACATTTTATTTTTTTCCTACTTGCTATGTGATTTTTATGGCTGTGTTTATACTCCATTGTGGTAAACAGTTGCAATATTCACTTAGGTTTTGGGAATACCTACAGAATAACATTTTGTAAATTTATTCTTTTTGAGCCTCTGGGTATAAATGAGTAACTCAACTTTGGAACATAAATAGTAATATAGACAGAAGAAATTTGTGTTCGTACTGGTGGAAGACAACCATATCTATAACTAGAAAAGTATATAATTCTGACTCTTCAGGGCTCATTTCTGTGGATGCAAATGCATGTGTACAATAGAGAAAGACAATGCAGCTGCATTAGGACCCTTGAATAGATGAACCCCATTTCTAAGCTTTAGGTAAGAACTGACATAGGACTCTACCCTTCAGATGAACGACATTATTAGCAAATGAAGAGCTGGAGAATTGACCAAAGATTTATGAAAAAAAGATTGGCCGATTATGGCAAATAAGCACAGACCCATTCGTTGGGTGGCAAAACCAGACCCTATAATGGGGGCCCATTGATTAGTCTATTATGTACATCACTGCTCTGGTTATGGATCCTTGCAGTAATAATATAACATAAATGTGGTCCAATACAATAATACAATACTATATACTGTAATACCATGCCCCTTTTATTTTGTACAGAAGCAGACAGTTTTCATAGTTTTATATGAAATAGTAAAAACATAGGACATGAATATTTACCCCCAAAAAAGCATTAATCCGAAATCGATGAAAAAATGCTTCAAATACTATTTGAATAACATGCGTCTAGCTCTCATAATGATTTCTTTTCTATCAGGAAATAGGAGAAAGTAAATTCTTGAAGCATTTCTGCTAATAAAGGTATGTGCACACAAATGTGTGCAGAAAATGCTACAAAGAATTAACTATGCATTTCTATGTGAAAGTGACTTGCTGTAAATATGCTCAAGCTTTTGAACACCTTTTAACCACTTCAGATTTCAACACAAATAAAAGAAGTGGAATCTCCATTCTTAAGACTTTTTTTGTTCGGAAGAGTCTCTGTATTTTATAATACAAGTCAATGAGAAAGTTCAGAAGATGCCTGGAATAATCCTAGATGTCTTTTAGAGCATTTTGCCATCGTTCTTGCTTTGAAAAGACTAATGGCAGCTTCTTCATTATTCAGTGGAGTGGAAAAAGCTACTAGAAAGCAACATTAATAAACCCTTCACAAAAACATATGAAAACACTACAAGAAAATGCTACCAGCCAGAACCATTGGAAAAATGCTCAGGAAATGACTGAAAAATGACACAAAAGATGCTTCAGAAAAAGCGCATGAGTTTCCACAAGCAACTTCTGCTTGAAAAACTTGGTGGGTTCCTTTGAGTTTAATCCCTTCTCGAAATTTGTAGTATATGTATGGCTTAATTCGGAAGCTGGTGTATGGAGTGGACTCACAGACTGGGCCTATGCCATGTCCAGCAGGTAATGGATTTGTGTCACATCTAGAATCTTCTTCTAACAGCTGTGTGTGGTATAGAGCTCTGTCCATGATTGTTAAACTATTAAATGCCACTGTCAATCAGTGACCACTGCATTAACAGTACACCGGCATGGGGAACATCATTCTGTGCATCCATCAGCCACTCTGTGATGTGGTCGTAGGGCGCCGATGGGTTGCTATGACATACGGGGGTTGGTTGTAGTTCTTACATCAATAAGCTGTATTATTTCCAGAAGCTGCATTAAGCTCCAGTCTATAGTTAGGTTTAAAAAAATTGTGATTTTTACTTTATTCATTTATACTTTAAAATTCAAGCCATCGTAGAATCACAAGTCCCTTAGGAGAAATACACTAAAAAGTTAAAAAAGGGAAAAAATATATAAAAATTCAAATCACTCCTCTTTCCTCCCTCTGCAAATACATACAAAATGTTCAAAACAATTCACGTATTTGGTATCATTGATTCCAATTAAAAACGCCAAAATTGTGATTTTTTTTTTTTGGGACACCTTAATACTGCCCTAAATTTCAGTAAGATGCAAACAAAACATTTTATCTATCCCAAAATGGTACCAATAAAAATGTCAGCACGGTCCACAAAAAACAAGCCCTTATGTAACTCCATCAGTCAAAAAGGAAAACATTTGGGGTCTCAGAAATTGGCGACACAACCAAGACTTTTTTTTTACAAATCTTCAACTATTTTTTACCAGTAAAATTAAAAACTAGATAAATTTGATATTGCCGTATTCATACTGAATTAAACAATCATAATGTTTGCTCATTTTTACAACTCAATGTCAGAATTTAGATATAGGAAAGATGTGTATCTTCGTACCGTGTTAGCCAGTAGATAGAAATTTTGTGTATAAATATGTGATTCTTCAGATGTTGTATTAGTCTATGCCTGATGAAGAGACCTGAGTAGTCTCGAAAGCTTGCAATTTGTTACCATCTTTTCAGTTAGCCATTAAAAGGTATCAACCACTGAGGACTCTCAAGTCTAAATATTTTTCTGTCAGAATTTAGTATTTTTTTGCAATTTTTTCACACTTGGAATTTTTTGTTGTTTTTCAGAACACTGTAGTTAAGTGAATTGCGACAATCAAAAGTACAACTCATCCCACAACCTCTCATATATTTGTGTGGACAGACAAATAAAAAGTTATGGCTCTTAGAAGAAGAAGAGGTGAAAGCAAAAATAAAATAATGGAAATTTTACATGTCAGGAAGAGGTTAAAGACATCATGTGCACAATACCCTAAGTGCTCCAAATTTGACTTTTGAACCAATATTTTTTTGTGGATTTTAGACTAAGAGCTCACACTCATCAGTGTAAATAAAATTGTCATTTGTCATGTTGTTCCTGAAAAGTAAGACAAGTGTCATGCGAGTGTCATGTAAGTACAATGCGATTTTTCTCACCTAGCATCCGTATAACATCTTGTGACATGCGTAAGCAATCTGTATGCAATGCATTTTTAACATCAGATTTTACATGCAAGAATTCTCTGTCATTTTAAAATAGTTTACTAACAAATAAAACAATCTTAGATACAGATATAGATAGATGGTATATACAGTTGTGCTTAAAAGTTTACGTACCCCAGCAGAATTTTTGCTTTCTTTGACTTTTTTCAGAGAATATGAATGATAACACCAAAGCTTTTTCTCCTCTCATGGTTAGTGGTTGGGTGAAACCATTTATTGTCAAACTACTGTGTTTTCTCTTTTTAAGTCATAATGACAACCCAAAACATCCAAATGACCCTGATCTAAACTTTACATATCCCATTTTTTAATACCGCGTATTGCCCCCTCTAACATCAATGACAACTTGAAGTCTTTTGTGGTAGTTGTGGATGAAGTTCTTTATTTTTTCAGATAGTAGAGCTGCCCACTCTTCTTGGCAAAAAGCCTCCAGTTCCTGTTAATTCCTGGGTTGTCTAGCATGAATTGCGCTCTTGAGATCTCACCAAAGCTTCTCAATGATATTGAGGTCAGGAGACTGAGATGGCCATTCCAGAACCTTCACTTTGTGCTGCTGTAGCCAATGACAGGTCGACTTGGCCTTGTGTTTTGGATCATTGTCATATTGGAATGTCCAATTACGTCTCATGCTCAGCTTCCGGGCTGATGATTGCAAACTTGCCTCCAGTATTTGCTGACAACGTGCTGCATTTATCTTTCCTTCAACTTTTACCGAGTTTCCTGTACCTTTGTAGCTCACACATCCACAAAACATCAGCGATCCACTTCCGTGCTTTACAGTAGGAATGGTGTTCCTTTCATCATAGGCCTTGTTGACTACTCTCCAAATGTAATGTTTATGTTGTTGCCAAAAAGTTCAATTTTGGCCTCATCACTCCAAATTACCTTGTTTCAGAAGTTTTGAGGCTTGTCTCTGAGCTGTTTTGAGTATTGTAGGCGAGATACTTTGGGCATTTGCGCAGTAACGGCTTTCTTCTGGTGACTCGACCATGCAGCCCATTTTTCTTCAAGTGCCTTCTTATTGTGTATCTTTAAACTGCCACACTGCTAGTTTTCAGAGAGTCCAGTATTTCAGCTGATGTTATTTGTGGGTTTTTCTTTGCATTCCGAACAATTTTCCTGGCAGTTGAGGATGAAATTTTTGTTGGTCTACCTGACCGTGGTTTTGTTGTTTCAGAGCCCCTGATTTTCCATTTTGTTAATCACAGTTTGAACGCTGCTGACTGGAATTATCAATTCCTTGGATATCTTTTTGTATCCCTTTCCTGTTTTATACAGTTCAACTACCTTTTCCTGTACATCCATTGACAATTCTTTTGCTTTCCCCATGACTCACAATCCAGAAACATCAGTGGCTGGATGAAAGATGCAAGAGTCTATCTGGATCCTAGAAACTCACTCACCTTTTATGCACACACACTGATTACAAGCAAACAGGTCACAGGTGAGGATGTTACCTTTAGTAGCCATTCAAACCCATTTGTGTCAACTTCTGTGTATGTTATCAGGTCAAAATCACAAGGATATGTGAACTTTTGATCAGGGTCATTTGGATATTTTGGGTTGTCATTATGATTTAAAAAGAGAAAACAGTAGTTTGACAATAAATGGCTTCATGCAACCACTGACCATGAGTGGAGAAAGTGTTGGTGTTATCATTCATATTCTCTGAAAAAAGGCCAAGAAAACAAATATTCTGCTGGGTTATGTAAACTTTTGAACACAACTGTAGATATATACAGTGAAGGAAATAATTATTTGATCCCTTGCTGATTTTGTAAGTTTGCACACTGACAAAGGCATGAACAGTCTATAATTTTAACATTGAGAGATAGAATATCAAAAATAAAATCCAGAAAATCTATAAATGTATAAATTATATAAATTTATTTGCATTTTGCAGTGAGAAATAAGTATTTGATCCCTCTGGCAAACAAGACTTAATACTTGGTGGCAAAATCCTTGTTGGCAAGCACAGCAGTCAGTCTTTTTTTGTAGTTGATGATGAAGTTTGCGTAAATGCAGTGGAATTTTGGTCCACTCCTCTTTGCAGATCATCTCTAAATCATTAAGATTTTGAGGCTGCTACTTGGCAACTTGGAGCTTTATCTCCCTCCATAAGTTTTCTATGGGATTAAGGTCTGGAGACTGGCTAGGCCACTCCATGCTCTTAATGAGCTTCTTTTTTAGCCACTCCTTTGTGGCCTTGGCTGTATGTTTTGGGTCATTGTTTTGCTGGAAAACCCAGCCACAACCCATTTTTAATGTCCTGGCGGAGAGAAGGACGTTGTCACTCAGGATTTTATGGTACATGGCTCCATCCATTCTCCTATTGATGCGATGAAGTAGTCCTGTGCCCTTAGCAGAAAAACAGCCATGCTGGCTTATTCTGTGGCCGGTATCGCTCACATCAGAGGCAGTAGTAAGATTATACATGCCATCCTGCTATCTAAATCTCGTGCAGTGAGCAGCAGGTTCGACCATTGCCTGGAGCTCAAGATCACACGTGGTTTACCGCATGACTCCAGCTATAGCAGGACAATTCAGCAATGTATGTAGTGCACTCAGCGCTGATTAATAAAAGATGTTAGGAATATCTGATTGCTGAGTATGCAAATGGGAGTATATCTGTCAAAGAATATATAAAGTGCATTGTGTTGGTCCATAGAGTGTCTAAAAGACTACATAATTATTGACAAAACACCATATGCATCTAATTCAAAAGGGCAGACGCCTCATATATAGCAGCAAATACAGCAGCAAGCGAAATCAGCAGGGTAATCAGTAAAGTGACATTTGTGCATAGGTAAGGAGTGCATATGACCTAGTCAGGCAGTGTAGATCGCCGACGCGCATTTTCGCATGCAACTTCTTCCTGAGGGGGTTCTTGTTCTTTTTATAAGAAGTAAGTTTTATACTTTTCTGGGGGTACATAGGATCCAGTCTGTCCTCTGACATTACCCATATTGTGTTGGGAGCTTCCCATATGGATTATGGTCCTTACTTATGGTTCTGGCGTATTTGGTACAAATGCGGACTCCTGCCTATCCCTAAATATTACCAGCCGAAAATATTTTTCAGCCCAAATGTGACCTTGTTTCAGGACCACAGTATTAGCATAAAAAATTTAGATTCTCAAATTTGGACTCATGGACAGAGCAAAAATATGAGCAAAAAATCATTAGATACTAAAATGTCCCCTGCTTTCCGGAGCATGGTATTAGAACAAACAATTTAGATTCTCACATGTGGACTCGTGGCTCAAGCACAATGTTAGCAGCACAAAAGAGTTATACAGTGGGTATGGAAAGTATTCAGAACCCTTTAAATGTTTCACTCTTTGTTTCATTACAGCCATTTGGTAAATTCAAAAAAGTTCATTTATTTTTCTCATTAATGTACACTCTGTACCCCATCTTGACTGAAAGAAAACAGAAATGTAGAAATTTTTGCAAATTTATTAAAAAAAAACCTGAAATATCACAAGGTCATTTTGTTCAGACACTCATATTTAAGTCACATGCTGTCCATTTCCTTGTGATCCTGCTTGAGATGGTTCTACTCTTTCATTGGAGTCCAGCTGTGTTTAATTAAACTGATAGAATTTGATTTGTAAAGGCAGACACCTATCTATATAATACATCACAGCTCACAGTGCAAGTCAGACTAATTGAGAATCATGAGGTCAAAGGAACTGGCCTAGGAGCTCAGAGACAGAATTATGGCAAGGTACAGATCTAGCCAAGGTTGCAAAAGATTTCCAGCAGTACTCAAGTTTCCTAAGAGCACAGTGGCCTCCATAATCCTTAAATAGAAGAAGTTTAGGACTACCAGAAGTCTTCTTAGACCTGGCAATCCAGCCAAACTGAGCAAACGTGGGAGAAGAGCCTTGGTGTGAGAGAGGTAAAGAAGAATCCCAAGATCACTGTGGCTGAGCTCCAGAGACGCAGTAGAGAGATGGGAGAAAGTTCCAAAAGTCAACTATCACTGCAACCCTCCACCAGTCAGGCCTCTATGGCAGAGTGGCCTGATGGAAGCCTCTCCTCAGTGCCAGACATATGAAAGCCCGCACAGAGTTTGCTAACAAACACATTAAAGACTCCCAGACTATGAGAAATACGATTCTCTGGTCTGATGAGACACAGATAGAACTTTTTGATGATATTTCTAAGCGGTATGCGTGGAGAAAACCAGGCACTGCTCATTTACCTGCCCAATACAATCCCAACAGTGAAACATGTTGGTGGCAGCATCATGCTATGGAGGTGTTTTTCAGCTGCAGGGACAGGACGACTGGCTGCAATTGAAGGAAACATGAATGCGGCCAAGTACAGAGATGTCCTGTATGAAAACCTCTTCCAAAGTGCTCTGGACCTCATACTTGGCCGAAGGTTCACCTTCCAACAAGACCTGAATATGGCTGTACACCAAAGTTCACCATCCAACCTGACGGAACTGGAGAGGATCTGCAAGGAAGAATGGCAGAGGATCCCCAAATCCAGGTGTGAAAAACCAGGAAGACCCATGGCTGTACTAGCTCAAAAGGGTGCTTCTACTCAATACTGAGCAAAGGGTCTGAATACTTATGACTATGTGATATTTCAGTTTTTCTTTTTTAATAAATTTGCAAAAATTTCTACATTTCGTTTTTTTTCAGTCAAGATGAGGTGCAGAGTGTACATTAATGAGAAAAAAAACTAACTTTTTTGAATTTACCAAATGGCTGCAATGAAACAAAGAGTGAAAAATTTAAATTGGTTTGAAAACTTTCCGTACCCCATTTCTTGCATGCTGAAATGTGCCCTGGTGTCACACACACTGACCAAAACAATTGGATCTGCTGTAAGGTTGATTTCACAGCCACACAGGATCCTATGTATCTGAATTAGCTGACTGACAATCAACCGCCAAAATAACTTTCTGACTATTCAGTAGCAGCACAAGGAGTAGGCCACTCTGCACTGCTATACTGACAAAGAGGCGTCAAAACATGTCAGCTCTTTAAATGGAGAGAAGCATGTCACTTCAGCAGCCAATGACACAAGCCCTTGTGTCTGGACATTGTGGACGGTTTCTGGGCCCTGTTTGGCTGCCAGAATCAACACACATAAAGAGAAGGACGGGAAAGGGTGCGCCGCTCAACTAACCTCTCCACCCCCCCTCTCCTCAGTAAACATGTCCCCGTGTCTCCTCCACTCATCATACAGCACCGCTATCCTAGTAAAAAGTCACAAAAAATTAATGGAAGATGATTTACCGAACTGTGACCGAATTTTGCCGACTTTCAGTAAAAATGTTCGTGAAAGCGAACACAAATTCGAATGTGCTATGTTTGTGCTGAATTTGAAATTGTTTTCCAATTTTAATGTGCTATGTTTGTGCTGAATTTGAAATTGTTTTCTGATTTTAATGTGCTATGTTTGTGCTGAATTTGAAATTGTTTTCTGATTTTAATGTGCTATGTTTGTGCTGAATTTTAAATTGTTTTCCATACAAGTTTGCTCATCTCTACTCACAATTAAACATGAAGCTATGCATGCGGACCAGGTGGAGATGGAGGAAGACATAAGACAGGGAGATACTACTCAGCCCAGCCTCATCTCATCTGCTCAGTGTGGATTGTGTAACAATTAGGAGGTGGAGGCTTAGGAGGAGGACAAACAGTATCTGTTGGCTAGTGCACACCCTATGTGGATGAACTGAGGAGAGAAA
>VIAB01006557.1:35408-47517 GCA_009801035.1 Oophaga pumilio
TTTTATTTCATTTTTGGATATTTGTTTTTTTGTGCCTGGTATTCAGAAACTTCAGTCAAAACCTGAAAACTAATTTATTTGGGAAAGCCTACAGCCTGCAATGACCTGCCACCATCTCACTACCACCAGAGTTGCTGCAAGCAATTGACCCACTGTTTCTTTTCCATTACCCAGTAGATTGTAAGCCCGCGAGGGCAGTGTTTCTCTTCAATTTATATGCAGAAACTGTTTCCAGGAAGGCTGGACTTGTCGAAAAAGAAGAAGGAATCAAAATTGCTGGATGAATCATCAACAATCTTAAATATGTAGACGATACAATATTAAAGGGAATCTGTTACCCCCTGGGACGTATATGACCTGTTAATATGGGCATATAGGTAATGGAAATGTTACACTAGTCCTACGTGTATGCCTCATACTAATGGTCTTGTTGCTGAGAAATGTTATATTATTTCTTTATGGCAACGAATTCTAGGATTCTGGGACTGTACCTGATGCTGATGGGAGGGTATAAGTATTACAACGAAGACAGGAGGCAGTGATTTCTTCCAGGCGCTGCACGCCCCTGAGCCTGGAAAAAAATCATTAACATAGAGAAAGAATATAACAGTTCTCAGAAACAAGACCAATAATATGAGGCATGCCGGTAGGACTGGTTTCACATTTCTATTACCATTATGCCCATGTTAATAGGTCATATACGTGCCGGGAGTGACAGATTCCTTTAATAGCAACAAGCGTAAATGGAATGAATGGCTTATTATAAAATGTCAAGATCGAAAGCTCGAACATGGAACTGCTACTCAATACAATGAAGACAAAGATATTTGACAATTTCCAAGTACGACCGGGCCATATTTGAGATGGACGGTGATGAACTGGAAGTTGTAGAGCACTTCAACCTACATGGATCAATGATTACTCAAGATTTAGGCAAGACACTGGAAGTCAATAGGACAATAGATATGGGCAAATCAACAAAGAAGTCACGGAATGCACATAGTTTGGTCTTTTCTGTGGTAACATATGGATGCAAAAACTGAACGATAAAGAAATAAGACAGAAATAGAATCAGTGCACAGAAAAACAATCAATGTCTTTGAAATATGGTGCTGAAAAAGGATATCAAGAAGAGCAAATAAGTCAATTTTGCAACAAATCAAGTCAGACATCACTCAAAGCAAAGATCACCAAGCTACAACTTGCCTACTTTGGACACATCACACGAAGAGAGCAATCACTGAGAAAGACGTCATGGTGGGAAGGGATAAGGAGAAGAGGAAACCCAGAAATCTGATGGCTTGATGAAGGTGGAGAATACCTTGATGGACTTATCTAGGCTGGCATAATATTAATTTTCCAACAGATCATTCATCCATTAAGTCGCCTTGGCTCGAGATCGAACCGAAGGCTCTTAATAAAACATCAAACAAAACATTATGGTGTTGAAGTATTGTAAATGTTAACAGTGTTTATCCAATGTTATCAATTGTGAAGTTATTCCCCAAATAAGTAAGTTTTCCTCTGTGAGGTACAGGAAACTTGCTGATCGCAATCCAGGGATGAAGCTCTGGATTTCCAAGAATAGGGCTCGGAACCTAAACCTGAATGGAACAGAGGAGTGAATGTGCAGCCTCTACTCCATTCATTGTCTATGGGACTGACAGAAATAGTCAAACACTGTATTTGGCACTTCCTTAGACAATTAATTGAACATAGGCTTAGTTTGCTCACCTCAGCTCCATTTAGGATGGGGCTACAGAATTCCCTCTTGTGCTTCCAAAGCCCCATTTCCAGGATTGCTGTAGGTCAAAGTGGACAGACTCCAGAGATCAGTATGCTATTAGCTGTATCATGGAGAGTGGGTAACTTTGATATTTTTGGGAATAACCTTTTAAAAAATGCATTAATGTTTTTATCATGTGGGTCAGTCCATCTGGATTTGACACATCTCTGTCACAACTCATTTTGCAGCTGCTGAAATGTTTTACAATAACATTAGTAAGTCCTTTTGTAATTATTATTTTTTACTGTTATAAAAGACTGCATTAGACAATAGAGCATGAAAAAAATCATTAAATTAAAGATTTCATTTTAAGAGAAGTTATCCTTTGCAATCTGCTTTTCTTGAACCTTTTAGAATTGTTCATGTGGTAATTATCATTTATTGTACAGCTGACAGAAATCTTTAACTTAGAACTGAATTTTTCTGAGTTAGTAAAACCCTTAAAGCGAACCTATTCAATTTGCATGCTGGAACATTAAAATATTTAGATATAGGACAGATGAGGGGCCTAAATGGCATTCAAAATATTTGAGTCATGCCATAGTTTCTCTATCCTCTTTTCCCATCTTAGGGATACCTCTTTTTCTGTTGAAATATTTTGATGGCTCTACCAAGCTGCATGGTTTTGGCAAAGTGGGGTATAATAGTCCAAATGAGTTTTCAACTGACCACTATACCAATTATATGGCGTTTATTGATATATTGTGAAATCATTGTCTTGCTGCTTTACCCAGTTAGACTTACAGTTTGTTTACAGTTTACCAAATATGCTTCCTTAGACTTCTTGGGCATGTATAATCTAAAATGTGCAAATTATTGAAATTGTGTTTTGATTAAAAATGAATGATGACTGTGACTGTCCTCATAAAATGTATTAAATTATTATAGTTTTCATACAAGTGACAGGAGCACACATACAATAGGATGCCATTTTTGTTTTCTGTATTTTAATTGTCAACTTTACAGGGCAGAATGGAACAGGATTAGCAGAGTTATGGCATGGTATGATAAGATAGGAGATTTAACCCCGATAAGAATGCAGAAATTTTATGCAGAC
Source organism: Oophaga pumilio (assembly GCA_009801035.1). Taxonomy (NCBI): domain Eukaryota; kingdom Metazoa; phylum Chordata; class Amphibia; order Anura; family Dendrobatidae; genus Oophaga; species Oophaga pumilio. The sequence continues at coordinate 38,252 of VIAB01006557.1, forward strand.
AAGGAAGGCAGGAAGAGGCCAATGAATAAAGGAGACGCATGTACTTACAATAGACTCCATTTTGTCCCCAAGGTGTGTTGCTGTGATTTTTAACCTTGCACTCCATTAGCCACAGGTTCATGACTTTTTTCTATCTACATATATGTATCAGAGCTTGATTTTTTATTATTTAAAAAATTACAAGAAAGGCTTGTGTTTGCCAGATGACTTACCATATATTTTTCATCTGTACCATTTTGGGGTACTTAAAACAATGGTAGGCAGGTGGGTTGAATAGCAAAAGTACATTTCTGAAATTAATTTTCTTTCTTTTTGCAGTGTTTGAGTTACTACGAACCCTACTACTTAAATATATGATTTTCTTTTTTATTTTTTTAAATTTATTTTCAGCCTTTCCAGGCATTTTGTTTGAGAAAATTGTAGTAAAAAAAACAAAAATTTTATTGACTTTTTTTTAGCTCTATTTTCTATACTACAGCTTACTTACTGTTAGGCGCCGGGATTCTCCCGCTGCACAAGGTGAGCCTTACCTGCCTCTGTGATCTCCCATTCAGCTTCTGCCGCAGTGTGTGGTGCTGAGCAAAGACATCGGTCCCAGCGTCTTACTCAGGCTCGTGCTGTTCGCTTGGTTACTGCTGGTGTTCCAGCCAAGTCTATGGTAACCAGTGATAGGCAGCAGCAAACAGACATTCTGGAGGCTAAGTCCAGAAATCACCATGCTGAGCATGCTCGTGATGTGGCGACATCTCATTGCTGGTCGGTCGTCACCTGCTCTGGGGATGTGGCAGCTCTGGATTGGTCCACAGGCAAGGTCCTGTCCAACTGGACATGAGCGGAACATATAAAAGGTTCTCAGGGGTACATGCCGCGTGCTAGTATCATTTGTGTCGTGTGTGTGAGTGGATACACTACCACTCTGTTTGCACGTGTGCTGCTCTTACAATGGCGACTGAGTGTCTTGGCAGGCAGTGTAGAGTGACAACTCCCGCTTGGCTTAGCATCTGACTCTGGTGGTATGTACAGTTAGCACAGCTGAGTTTCAGAGCAAGGACAACCACCAGCCTAGACTCCCCTGGTGGGTAGCGATAGGGACCCCAACTAGCGTCATAATTGCTCTCCTCCTGTGTAGTTTAACAGGGTATATCTCTAAGTGCTATGTTGTACAGTACGGGTCTGTGGAGTAACAGAGCTAGGTACTTTGTATTCAGTTCACATTGAGTAATATATAAATCAGTGTGTTTAAACTGTTCACTCGCAGCTTTGCTCCGCCATTGTTCACTAGCTGCAGTTTAACATCACTACACGGTGGACCCAGGGTTGCGATCACACTTTATCATTATTTTACTTAGTGTGATCCCCAAACCCTAACACTTACTTTACTTAGATTTACTATACCATGTAATCTTTCGAATGATTTTAAGCATACTTCAGTAAATTAATATTACTGTGTACTATACTTGATAGTGACAACTGGCAGCTATCCTCTGACTTCTAAATACTGTCTTGGCTGTCAAAACAACCCATTGCTACTCTGAAATCTTAATGCATTTTGCCAGTGGGCTGAAAGAGGAAGCCTCCTCTTGCTAAAGGGTTTATTGGCAAGGATTTAAGCAAGCATCAGTCCTTGCCATTGCATTTGTGCGTTACAACATCCACTTTTGAAAGTAGAAAACAGATTATTCATTTTGGTAAAAAAAAAAACAGTTAAAGTTTGCTGGTTTCATACACAAATTACCTGTCTGCAGTCAAAGAAGTGGATTCATTGTGCAGACAAGCCAAAATGACCACACACTAAATCTTGCCAAATATGACTTGATTGACACCCTTTAGGATAGATTATATCATCCAAAGCTCTATTCTCAGGGATGTCAATGATTACACAAATGGGCAGTTAGGGTATGGCTAGGTTGACTTGTCTCCCAATCATCTCCACGTCTTTAACTGCAATTTGGTAATTTGCAACTTTATCATAATATAGATATCTAGTTGGTTAAATAATCACAGGTTTGGAAACTACATAAGCAGAAAATTATGGTAATGGTGATGATTTGGGGGCAAGCAATCAGGTTCTTTATAAAATAATAGGCTTGATGTAACAAGTTCGGTTATAAGTTGAAGTCAGTGAACTTATGTCTACTTTCAACCTTAAAAATTACCACATGATTGTATTTTATTTTTGCTACGTAAGTTAGTCGTCAGTCAGTTATTACATTTAAGCAGTGTTAGTTTTCCACATTTTAGTTTGTTAATCCATTTTTATTCTGCTTAGTTGCTACACGGTCTTTTAGAGGGCAATTACTACATATTTTCATTATTTAATTAAATTCACATAATATAGATTTGATGTGACCTAAAAAAGAAAGGAAGGGAATGAGATTTTTTTTATGCTTACCACTCCTTGACCCTATCTGTACCTGTCCCTCCTCCACCAATCCTTTGATCTGCTCTTTTGTCTTCTATCTTCATTCTGGGCCTTCATCCATTTTTATCTGCATCTTCTGTTCTCTCGTTACCATGGCGTGATGTGGGGTTTGATGCATGTAATGATATATTAAACCATGTACAGTCAAGTGGGGCCTGGTGATTAGAAAACTTAAATGGAAGTGGCAGGAGGCCTGGAACAAAGATAGAAGACGGGTATGGAGAAGGTCGAGGATAGGTGAATATAAGTATCAGTATTATACTGGTGATTTAACTATTGCCAATGAACTTACCCCAGGATGTACACAGGGCATCATTCAATCATCATCTGTTGTGCCATCTGGATCACTGGAGTTAAGGAAAACTGCTTTAAAAGGAGGCCGCAGTTACACCTACTAAACATTTAAAGGGCACACTAATCGACAAGAGCTCGGTTTACCCATATTAGATGACACAAAGATCATATACAGCCACGACAATATCTGTGTGATTTTTGTGTATTGCACTATGCTTGGGTCACCCATTTGTCACTCTTGTAACTGCTATGAGTAGAAAAACAGCCACTAGTTCAAGGGGAAAGTATAGCTCTAGTTTGTAAGTATCCAACAGTTACATTATGTTAATATGGAGATTATTTCAATGGGTGATTAATAAATAGCACATTAATTCATATAACTCAAGGAATAATAAAATACGAACATAAATAGAAATATCAGATTGTGGTGATATTGAGGTAAAGCATTAAAAATAGCCTTCAAGACTTCAACATTTTGTTTTAAATGTATTTTTCTTGTAAATTTTCTACTAAATTTGATTCCTGAGTATTTTTTCTCAAAGGCAGCAGGTTATCTTCTTAATCCAAATTTTATTCTAGGCAATTTATATTAAACTGTGTTTATTGGCTGCCGTTATTACAGGATCTATTTGGGTATAGTTCATGTATTATTAAATTATTAGTAAAATGGACATTTAAAGTTATTGTTCTCAAGAGGTTTTCCATTTTCTATAGATCCCATCAGTCTACTGCCACCTAGTGTACCTTGAAGAAAGCAGCAGAGCATTCCCAAAGACCAAATTACCATCATTTATCAATTTTAGGTACATTGCATTAATATTTTATTATATACAATTAACTTCTGGAAGTATATTACCATAATATAGATTTTGTTTCATACTGTGATATATGGTGCAAACATGGTACCCACTGAAGAATAATTTACATAATTCCCACGGTGTAATCTCAGGTCTATACATTAAATCTACTTAAGGCCCATTTATACAAACTCTGATTCTTGGTGTAGCTTGAAAACTACTGCTCCTTATTTTATGGGGCCAAGACAAGGTGTAAGCAGAGTAGTACTTTTCCTGTAGTGCAATGTCTGTAGTTTGATAAAGGGAGCCTATTTTTTCTCCAATCTTTTCTATTGTTAGATATTGGTCACCGACAAGTACTCCAACCACAATGATGAAAAATTATGCATCCTCCATTGTAAATATAAGTCTATGTAAGTCCAGCTGTGTTAGCACGTAAATCTATAAAGCATAGCTCAGTACGCCCTTGTATACCCTAGAGCTGAGAGTACTCACACAAGAGGCCATGCTGTAGAAATTTATGAATATTTGCATTTATGATGAATTAATTTCTCAGTTATGAATGGTTTTTAGCTGCTGTAGAATTACAACTTTACTCTTCTGAGTATAGTAACTAAAACTGACCAAGTGTGTGAAATTTCATGCGGAAAAATGTAGGTCAATTTTGTAGCATTTTATTTGTGCACCTACATTTTTAAACTTAATAATGTGAAAAATGTATTAAAGAAAGTTTTTTAATTTATTTATTTTGAGTTGTGATTTGTTTTCTTTAAGAGCATAAAGAGAATTGGTTCTCTATTCAATACAACTGCAGTAAAAGAAAATAATAAATGAAAACATTTCAGCTCTAAATATAAAAAAATGTTCTATTGGAAGAATTTTTTTTAGTAATGGCTTAAATTAGTTTACTACTATTTGAACTTTTAAAATATACTCTTTGGTAATTTCTGATTATATTTTTGGGACTATTTATGGGTAATAAGAAACTAAGCAAAAACTGGCCATTCCGATGGAAGATGGTCAATTGCCTTCCAGAATGAATGAGTAGGTAAAGTCAGAAGAAAATAAATATTATGGAGTAACACAATTTTACTCAAGTAAAGGCATTGCCATTGATGGTTTCACACGGAGGACATTTTCCTGAAATTTACACCAGTGCTACTACTTTGAGACAGACAATACGTGGCCAGGACCTCACCAGGTACAGCAAAATGATGTCTTGGGCCATATCATCTGTATAAGAAGTCCATTCTCCAATCAAAATCAATCTTCCTTTTTTTGTCATTTTTTACCGGAACATTCCCACAGATAGTTCCTGTGATGGTGGAGCAGGACCTGGGTTATTGTATGTATATTGAAGACTATCATTTGGTGCATGTGTCATCTACTGATCAAGATCTCACTCACTTAGTGACACATTATTGTAAGGTACACCCTCTCCTACTGGTACCACTATACTTTTTATATCTGCTTTTATCTCCTCCCCAAACACATGTTCCCTGAAGAAGCAGCGTGAAACGTGTGTTGGAGTGTGATGACATCACACATAATTTATCACATTGTTCTTTTTTTTGTTCAGCTTACATTTATGATTATTTTCTCTCTGGTGGTCTAATTGTCTCTTCTTTATTTATGAGGATAAAAAATATGTTACTAATATACAAGAAGGTCAGTAATTTGATAGGAGTTGAGGGATCTTATTCTTCTGTTTTTTGTAATTTACTTGTTATTAATTTTATTTCTCATTAGTTGGTATTTAGTTTTGTTGGTGTTGTGGTCATTGTGATGTCTCAAGTTCCTGGGTATCTGTGTTTAATAACTTCAGATATTACTTACAGTTTGTTAAAAAAATTTTTTTTAGAAACTATGCATTATATTTTATGTTGGTTTTATAAATAGGGCTGTGCATTATCTAAGTGATCAAAAGATTGCATGTTTGAGTATGATTGTTGGACTTATGAATATAGTAAAATAATAATAATAATTTTATTTCTATAGCGCCAATATATTCCGCAGCACTTTACATTATAGAGGGGACTTATACAGACAATATACATTACAGCATAACAATAAACACAGATCAAAGTAGATACCAAGAGGAATAAGGGCCCTGCTCGCAAGCTTACAATCTATGAGAAATAATATTTCTTAATATTCTAAAAATGTTGAAATACTCTCAAAATCCCAGCTGGTATTATAAAATATGGTTTATTTTAGAAAACTACGAACACCCTTAACAGTCAACGCCTTAAAACATGGGAATTTTTTTAATTTTACATTGTTTTCCTCCCTTGCTGCAAGAGCATTTACCTTTTTTTTTCTTGAGGTAGACATAGACATACCACTCAATTTTTGTGAGAAGAGTTGTAGTTTTGAATGACACCATTAATTTTAAGAAAAAATCCAAGTGAAGCATAATTTTGAAAAAAGCAATTCTGCCACTGCTTTTTTTTATGGTGTTTATTATAAAGTAAAAATGACCTAGCAGAATGATTCTCCAGGTCAGTAGAATTGTGGCATACTAAACTCGTCTCATTTATTTTTCTATTCCAGTAGTGAAAAAAAAAAATCTGAAATTTGTAAAAATAAAATTTTTCTTTCTGACGCCATTTTCTGAGTACCATAACTTTTTTATTTAGGCTACATTAGGGTTTTTTATTTTTTGCCTGCTGAGCTGATGTTTTTATTGACACCATTTTAAATAAAATTGTTTTTATACCATTTTGATCTCTTTTTATTACTTTTTTTGGGGAAATGTGGCAATTGAAAAGTTGTTATTCTAATGTAATTTTTTTTTATTTTTAGCATTGTATGGTAGCCGGGCCAGGTGAGCTGGCGGGCAATGAGTGGTAGGGCACCCGTGTCAAAAATCTGAATGTCCAGAATAGAGGCTGAAAGGCTGAAAAGTAAAGTTAATGTGAGGGGGGAGGGTGTCAAAAAATAGGCCAAGGTCAACAACAGCAGATTACTAGCAAAAATGAGATGGATAGATGTGAAGCAGATTCTAGCCTAGACTAACAATGGAATCAAACATTGAAAATATTAAATAGCCAACAGCACTGCTGTGGATAAACAGCAGGATCCTAAAAGCAAAGGTTTAACCCCTAGAGCTCCAAGCCAGGGCAATACCACAAATCCAGGCATGTCCCAAAATATTAATTAAGAACTGGAGGACAAGGAGTTGCGAGTACAAGTGCAAAGTCTTTTTAATGCAAGAGCATAAATAAATCAATACAAAATATCATACAAAAGACATTTTTGGAAAAATTAAAAGATGTGCAGATAAGGAAAGAACACCAAACCTGAATACTCCCACAGAAGGATAATAAGGTAAGAGGTGAGGTAAGGTATTAGAGATCATAAGGTATTAGAAATCACCTTAATCAATGGTTCAAATTGTCAACAAGTAAAGTAAAACCTACAGAGGGAGTATGGCTCTTACATGTTCAGTATGGGAGGGACTAAGGTAGGAACAGGATGGTGGAGAAAACCCCAACATGCGTTTCGTGTATACGTTCTTGTGCTTTCTCAAGGGGATCCCCCTGAGAAAGCACAAGAACATATACGCGAAATGCGCGTTGGGTTTTGTCCATCATCCTGCACCCACTTGATTCCACCCATATTTAAAGGGAATCTGTCACCCTAAATTGGTGGAAAATTTAAATGATGGCAGTCAGGTCAGATGGGCGGTGTTTTGGGTACTTGCCTTAACATGTTATTCGCCGCTGTCTCCATTATTTCTAGGAATTGTAGTCGTTGCCCTCCATATAATGCACCTGCGCATTGCAATCTGCGGGCAAAGCATACTGCGCGTGCGCAATTCAAGATTGCAATGCGCAGGCGCGTTATATGGAGGGCAACGACTACAATTCTCAGAAATAATGGAGACAGCGGCGAACAACATGTTAAGGCTAGTACCCAAAACACCGCCCATCTGACCTGACTGCCATCATTTAAATATCCCGCCAATTTAGGGTGACAGATTCCCTTAAACAGACAAAAGCCATACTCCCTCTGTAGGTTTTACTTTCCTTTTAGCTATTTAAACTTTACTTGACTACATATTTGTCAGTCATGAAGAGGAAGTATGTTTATAGTAGAGTAAGAAAAATAGCTGCCAGCCGTACAAGTTATTAGTACGCTATTATCTCCAGTTTGTTGTCTGTTAAAATTTTCTTGTGTCAACTTTATTTTCTCTTGGGTCTTGTCTATGTGAATCAATCAATTATAATTCAAGTTACATTGTTTATCACATAATTTTTGTGGATGTATTAGCTTGTTTTGTATTATTTGTGCCTATGGCATTTATTACTTGCTCCTCTATATTTCTAATGAGCTTAGTTCTGGTACTATTTGTATTGCCTTAGCTTGGCTATGGTACTCTATTTGGCTATGTGCACACATTGCATTTTTATGCGATTTTTTCCACAAGCAAAAACCTGCTCTCTTGGCAATAAAGAAGCAATGTAAAAAAAAACAGGTTTGAGTGTTTTTGCGCAGTTTTTGATGTGTTTTTTCCAGCATTCTTGTCAGGGTACATTTGTCTCTTGTGCGTGCTGATAAAGTTTAGTGAATTAAAAAAGTCTGATTCGACTTCATCAGGTTTTGGCACCAAAAATGCAGCAAAACCTGTTACCTGATTTTTTTTAAAACGTTTTTGCAGCATTTTTTGAACTAACCATTGTTTTCAATGGGTGAAAAATGCTAGAAAAATACAGAAAAAAAACTGAAGGAAGTGACATGCTGCATTTTACAAAACCACCGCTCATTGACAAAGCAGTCAGGAAAGAAAAAACAAGGTTTATGGATGAGATTTCTGAAATCTCATAGACTTTTCCGGTACTGTGAAATGCAGCTAAAAATTTACTTTAAAAAAATAATTAAATAAACCCTGCAAAAACACTGTGGGTGAACATAACCTTACAGTTGTGGTCAACATTACCTGCACTATAGATGAGCTGATCAGGTAAAATTCGAATTAGCTTGTTCATCCTCTAACTGTAGCCGTGAGCACTGAAACACCAAACACCCTGTCATGATGCATTGATGTGTGCTGTGACCTTGTACATGAATTTCAGCACTCACGATGGCGATGAAAAGATGCAACGAGGACCAGACAGGTGAAAGTGAGGAGCAAAAAGGTCAGAGAGGTGAATTGTAAGATGAGTATAAGTATTTTTTACCTTTTCAAGGCCCTTTACTATTCAGAAAATGTTGTAGTGATTGGTGAACCCCTGGATGCTTGGGTCCAGTGGGTTCGGCTGAACATTTAACAACTTTACACCCGAGAAGTATCAATACATCCCTGTGAGCTGGTATATATTGACCTGGGACATATGGATACTTCCTGGTGATTTTGTGCGCACAGAGGCTGTACACGAGCGATCACCACCGGGTGTCAGCTGATTCTGACAGCTGACACCCAGCACTCAGTGCCAAGAGCAGTTCTGTACCGCTCCTGGCACTTTAACCCCCTAAATGCTGCAACTGAACTCGATTGCAGCATTTTGGGAGCAGACACATGGGAAGACAGCCCCTCTGCCCTTGGATCAGAGACCCGTAAACGTCATCATGGAGTCCTGATTCTTGTATTTGTGACCTGATATCATTGTGACGACATCCAGATCACCAGAGCTAGCAAAGTTGCTTGATCATGCTCAGAACATGATGAAGCAACTTTGTCAGTGCAGCGCTGACAGTTTGCATGCCATAGGGATGCTCCTGCATCCCTATGCTATACAAGCGATCAGCCT
>VIAB01006558.1:25229-37196 GCA_009801035.1 Oophaga pumilio
TAATATTTGAGTCATTCTCAAAACTTTTGGCCATGACTGTAGTACTGATTTATCTGTAGTATTGTCAGAATTATTTTATCATGTAAGGCCCCTTTCACACGTTTGTGTTTCTGGTACGTGTGGCGTCCGTGTACCGGAGATGTGTAAACACGCACACCCATTGTAATCTATGGGGCTGCGCACATGACTGTGTTTTCACACAAATCTTGTGTCCATGTGACCCACATGTAGACATGTCTGTTTTTTTCCGGCAGCATAAATGACTATATGTACTGCACACATGCACACGGATGATATAAGTGTGACATACGTGTGCCATCCATGTTTCATGTACCGGAGCAGAATGCAGAATAGAAATGAAAGATTTTTTGGTATTAACGCCTTAGTGACAGCCAATTTTTACAATTCTGACCACTGTCACTTTATGAAGTTATAACTCTTGAATGATTCAACTTATCCCACTGATTCTGAGGTTGTTTTTTCGTGACATAATGTACTTCATGATAGTGGTAAAATTTCTTCGATATGACTTGCGTTTATTTATGAAAAAAACAAATTTGGCAAAAAATGTGAAAATTTTCAAATCTTTAATTTTTGTACCCTTAAATCAGAGAGTGGTGTCACATAAAATCTATTCTATTATTTCTAAACACTGTTTTTCGGTGATTACTTTGTATCTCCGTTCATACTGCACAAATGATATACCATTTGAAAGGTAAACTTGCCCCCTTCAGCAAGAAAATAGCCAAACAAACCACACATTCAGGATTTTATCACTAAAGACAGTTTAAACATTCATTTTCATAAACCTGCAGAAAGAAACAATGACCTGCAGGTTGCACCTCAACCGGAAGACATTTTTTGGCCTCTACTTATCAAATCAATTTATTGTATTACCAAACTACATATATAAATACCTGCCTGTGTTCATCATCTCATGAAATACATTTACATTTGACCAGTTGCTTTTTCTGAAATTGTCTGCGCCCCCGATGACCAATGTGAGAAAATTTTGCACGGGCCAAGCTAGTAGTTAATAAATAACATTTCCCACATGTCAACTTCACATCAGCACAATTTTGGAAACATATTTTTTTTTTTTGGCTAGGACGTTATCAGGGTTATAAGTTCACCAGCGATTTCTCATTTTTCCAACATAATTTACGAAACCACTTTTTTTTTAGGGATCACCTCACATTTGAAGTGAGTTGGGGGGGGGGTCAATATAACAGAAAATACCCAAAAGTGACACCATTCTAAAAACTGGACCCCTCAAGGTGCGCAAAACCACATTCAAGAAGATTATTAACCCTTAGGTGCTTTTTTATTTTCACAAGGGTATCAGGAGAAAATGGACCTCAAAATTAGTTGTGCAATTTCTCCTGAGTAAGCCGATACCCCGTATGTGGAGGAAAGCCACTGTTTGGGCGCATGGCAGGGCTCAGAAGGGAGGGAGCACCATTTGACTTTATGAGCGCAAAATTGTCTGGAATCAATGGTGTGCGCCATGTTGCGTTTGGAGACCCCTGATGTACCTAAACAGTGAAACCCCCCCAATTCTAACTCCAACCCTAACCCGAACACACCCCTAACCCTAATCCTAACCATAACTCTAACCACAACCCTAACCCCAACACAACCCTAATCCTAACCATAACCCTTTAACCACTCTAACCACAACCCTAACACACACCTAATCCCAATCCCAACCCTAACCGTAATCCCAACCATAACCCTAACCACAACACAACCCTAACCCTAGCCCCAACCCTAGCTAAAACCCTAGCCCAACCCTAACCTTAGCCTCATCTCTACACTTCCCCTTGAGAAAGCGAGACATACAAGAAGCAAAACGTGCGTCGGGGCATATTTGTGTGACATCCTGCATTTAGGTGAGGTTTTTTGTTCCTGATCTTGCCATAGTATATGACCATGTATGGTTAGTGAGGCTATGTATGGACACATTGGCCTGAGATCGTGGGCACAGTACTGCTGTCTTTTATTATGGCAGAGACCTGTTATTCAGGATATATGACTTTAACAATACTTTGGTACTTTATATGCTCTCACCTATTTGTGATCTACTAACATTACAATGTGTATACCATGTTAAGGTGATGTGGGTGTCCACAATTTTTTGGTGTCTTTTTTAACACACATCTAGTTATACGTTTTTATGCTATGTTTTTGTCAGCAATATTTGTTTAATAAAACTTTTTGATAATTTGTTTATAAAACTCCAGTGTTTTTCTCCTGTTGTTTGTCACATTTGCACTTGGAGGTATGTGCAGTAATCAGGTGATTGTTTTCACCACTGCGTAACATGGATCTGGATTTTAGGTTGCTAACCTAACCCTAACCTTAGCCTCATCTCTAACCCTAGCCCAACCCTAGCTCAAACCCTAACCCTAGCCTAATCCTAGCTCTAGCCCTATCCCTAGCTCAACCCTAATCCTAATGGAAAAATGGAAATCATTTTTTTTATTTTATTATTTTTACCTAACTAAGGGCGTGATAAAGGGGGGTTTGATTTACTATTTTTTTTTATTTTGATCACTGTGATAGATCCTATCACAGTGATCAAAATGAACCAATAGGAAAAATTTCCTATTGCTACCAGATGCCGGCCGGCAGATCTCGGGGGGCGTACTGCATTTGTGCCTGCCATTTTCTTCTCGGAAGAAGACGCCTGGGGACAGGACCTGGTGATGCAGGAGGGTCCAAGGACGCCGGAGGTACCGGGGGAGCTCGGGGGACCCCATTTCTCCCTCCTCTGATGTGCTAGATCATATCAGAGGAGAGAAATTAAATGGGAAATCTGACTTTTTCTTTTTTTTGCGGTCACCTTTATTCCGTGAATAACGGTGATCGCAATACTGGGGTCAGTAAAAACTGACCCGACTCATGTTCTCCGGAGAGTTTCCGACGCTGGGGGGGGTGCTATAGACTTATTTCTCAGCGCCGTTAAAAAGCGGTGCTGAGGAATAAGTACCCTTAACTGCCACCGTTAAAAGACGTAGCGGCGGACGTTAAGGGGTTAAAGATGTGCAAAGATAATAGATAGATATGGGCTAATTAGATGATAGATAGCTATCCGTGAGATATATATTTATTGCCTTGCATGTGTATCTTACTGTACATGTATTAACCTAATAAAAAAAGAAAAATGATGTGGGGACCCCACATTTTTGATAACTAGCAGAGGTAAAGCAGACAGCTGTGAGCTGATATCATCAGGTTGGGAAGGTCCCTGGTTATTGGGCCCTTCCTAACCTAAAATTACAAGCCCTCAGCTGCCCTAGAAGTGGCGCATCACATGAGATGACGCTTTGCCTTGGCTCTTGCCGATTGCCTTGGAGCTGTGGCAATTGGGGTAATGATGCTTGGGATTGAAGTCAGTTGTGAAATATGTCCAAAAACACAGCTGATATCAAGCCCTGATGTTAGTAATTAAAGCCTGATAATATCACCTCACACCTGTCTGCTTCACCTTTGCTGGTTATGGTTACCAAAAATGTGGGGACCCCACAGTGTTGTTTTTATGTATTTATTAGGTTAATATATGTACAGTAAGCTACACACGCAAAGCACTAATTATATATTGCATGTCTTTCTATCTATCTATCTATCTATCTATCTATCTATCTATCTATCTATCTATCTATCTATCTATCTGTATCTTTGCACATCTTTAACACATAAAAATCTGTAAATTCTATTCTGCAATCTATTCTGGTATGTGTCGCACAGACGGCTCATGGATGGTACACACATACTCACGGATGGCATAAAAAAAAACAGACAGACAGTAAAAACGGACCTTCTCACACAAATGTTTTTTTAAGCGGACGTATGAAGGGGGTCTCAGGGTGTGATGTATACATGAGATTTAATTTGGCCATAGGCATGGAATGAAAAAGGACATCACATGAGCAGCAAATTAGTCAAGTGTATGGAGCGAGGCCATGTCCATTATTTGGGCTCTGCCCGGGAGTATACATAATTCATATGTACCCGCTGTTGCCGGATCAGAAATTGGTGAATCCTTTCAGCACACAGTGCGTGTGCTGGGGGGATTCATAAGTCTGCAGTCACACCAGAGTCACTGCACACTTATTGATTTTGACAAGATAACCCTTTTAACAAACTCTGAGTTAGATACAGCTTATGTTTAAGAGACTTCAAGAAGACTGTGACAAATATATTTCTTATGTTAGTGCTGTATTTTAATGTGTATACTCTATAGGAATTCCCTATTTTGTTTATAATCACAGAAAAATGGAATTCATGTAATTAACAAAACCATCACTAAAGAGATATAAACAGAGCCTTATAGTTACAAGAGCATACAATAGGGTCAGAATTCCACCAGGGTGCACCATTTCTGCCTAAAAATAGTGCTGCAGTCATCACACTTATAGCTTATTGAAAACTAATTGTATTTAAGATAGGTAATTCTTTTTGTAAACTTTGCCAAATTTTTCACACATAGAACTATTTTCTTCTTTCTTGTAGGTCAATGAGGTCTGCTCCCCTACGAAAACAACAGCACCCTTTTCTCCAGAAAGCTGGTATAGGAAAGCCTATGAGGAGTCCCGTGCTGGAAACAGGCCGGCACCTGAAGGTGCAGGATCCATACCAGGCTCTTCTGGGACACCTTCTCCAGGCTCTGGCACATCTTCTCCTGGCTCCTTCTCTGGTTCTCCTGGACCCGCATCCCCTGGGATTGGCAATAGTTCCCCAGGATCATTAGGAGGATCTCCAGGATTTGGTACAGGATCTCCAGGTTCTGGGAGTGGAGGTGGATCATCTCCTGGATCGGATAAGGGTGTGTGGTGTGAGAACTGCAATGCACGTTTGGTAGAACTGAAACGGCAGGCCCTAAAACTTCTTCTGCCCGGACCACATTCCAGTAAGGTAAGAGCTGAGGATTTGCAAAAAATGATTATAGATGAAATATTTTTTGTTTAATGAAATGCTTGACACCTGTATTGGACGTGTAAACATTTTAATGAGTCTAATACTGAAATCAAAGAAAACGAGATTGGGTAAAACAAAGAAGTTCCTCATGTACACACTAATTAACCTGATAGATGACAAAAGAGTGTCTTTGTGGCCTCCATGAGGCTGGTACACATTGATGTGCTGAAAATATATACTGGAATTTACATTTCAGCCTTTGAGGGACGGATGCCAGACGCCGGCATCTATTAGAGGTAGATGTCCAGAGCTTTTCCTAGCACAAATTCAGACAGAGGCCATTAGCGTGATGTGAACAAAGCCCTATATTTTTGTAGGATCCATTATGATTTTATATATTATTTAAGTTGACGGCTCTAAAAAAAAAATGCAAACTGATGTAAATTGTTAATCAGTTTTTCCGAGCATCTTAAATCAGAGGTCTCAAACTCGCGGCCTGCGGGCCGCATGCGGCCCCTGAGACAGGAATCTGCGGCCCGCGGTGCACCACATGTCTGGGGGTCGGCGGGGGAGGGGGCACGGGGGTGTCAGATCATGCTGACCCCCCCGGCGCGTCTCTGCAGCCCCTCTGCTTCTCCCACAATCTCAGACTCCTTCCTTCAGCGGTCACTAGGTAACGCTCATTAAAGTCATGAATATGCGCATATTCATGACTTTAATGAGCGGTACCACGTGACCGCTGAAGGAAGAATAGCTGCCGGAGACCGCAGGAGGGCTGCAGAGACGCTCTAGGAGGGGGTAAGTATATGCGATATTCACCTGTCCCCGGTCCACCACTGCGCGCCGCTCTATCCTCTGCGTCATCTGGCTGTGATGTTCAGGTCAGAGGGCGCAATGACGTAGTTAGTGTGCGCCGCGCCCTCTGCCTGAACAGTCACTGATAGAGGAGCCTGATGATGGAGCGATGCGCAGCGGTGGACCGGAGACAGGTGAATATTGCGTGTCCCGGGGCCCTAAGCCAGCGGTGACACCAACACCTGTCCCCCATAGCGCGTCGGTGTCCCCGCCTGCTCAGAACACCGGCACATAGCTCCCAGTGACGAGAGGTGAGTATGTCATTTTTTTTTTATTTGCAGCAGCAGCATATGGGGCATAAAATATATGGAGCATCTTATGGGGGCATAAAATATATGGAGCTTCTTATGGGAGTATAAAATATATGGAGCATCTTATGGGGCATAAAATATATGGAGCATCTTATGGGGGCATAATCTATGGAGCATCATATGGGGCATAATCTGTGGAGAATTTTATGGGGCCATAACCTTTGTGGAGTAGCATATGGGGCATATTATTCTATGGAGCATCTTATGGGGCCATTATTAACCTTTGTGCTGCATTATATGGGGAGTATTTTGTATGGAGCATCTTATTGGGCCATCATGAACTCTATGGAGCATTATATGGGGCTCCTGAATCAATATGGATATTCAAAAACATTGAACATTTTACTGATGTCTCAATTAATTTTACTTTTATTGGTATCTCTTTTTATTTTTGAAATTTTACCAGTAGCTGCTGCATTATCCACCCTAGGCTTATACGCGAGTCAATAAGTTTTCCCAGTTTTTTTGTGGCAAAATTAGGGGGGTCGGCTTATACTCGGGTCGTCTTATACACAAGTATATACGGTAAGCTGTACATCACAGCTGCCAACTTATTTGAATGGCCACAGAGAGAGGGGGAGGTCCGGAGGGAGAGAATTGTTATAGTAGTTCAAATAAACAATTGTTTAACAATAAATTTGTACTGTTTTAAGTTTGAATGGAATGCGGCCCCCCAGCTTAATTTTTTTTTATGTGTGACCCATTTACTCTGCCGAGTTTGAGACCCCTGTCTTAGATCCTTGGAAAAAGAAAATAGTGCAAAAAAGCATAGGAAAATGTAGCGATTAATTATTTAAAAACTAATGAAACTATTCAATGCATCTTATTTCTAGTTATATCAATGTCTATTTAGTGTGTCATTTATAATTTAAGTATCTCTTCAAGTCTTGAAGCCAGGCCACAATCAGTAAATGAAAAGCTGATATATTGGAGACAGAACGATAGAAATAGTCTGGGCTCCTTCCAAGATGTTGTGGGGAGTCCGACGTCTCAAAGGATTTCAGCCTATAAATCTGTCTTAAATTGCAATATGGGCTGACAGAAACCGCAATTCACAAAGAGCTTGAAACATGTGTGATTGCTGTGGAGGAGAGAATAGAGAATGTCATTATTGTTAGTAATGAACTTCGGAATTACGTTAATGTTTTCCTCGGTTCAATAATTTATGTGATTTAAATTTTTGCATTTGGGGCTAAAAATAATTTTTTGCAATTGGGTTTCATGAAACATTTTGCACTGTTTGCCTTCTGTAATCTTTCAGTTGCACTCTCTATTGCTGGCTGCAGAATGAGTTAACTGATAATTCATAAGTGAGCTCATTCTGATTGTCTGTGGGGTAGTTTGTAACTCCTTTGTCTGTTTAGCTGTATATTTTCAGCTTCTGTACGACCATCAGTCACATTAAAGTTGGACAAGCAGAAAAGCAAAGGCCGTTTAAAAGCCAAATGGTCCAAAATATTTTATGAAACCCAATTGCAAAAATGATTTGCAGCCCCAAACATGAATTTAAGTAAAAAAATGTTCCTGATGGTGCGAAAGCTCTTTACAATTGAATGTTCCTCACACAGAAATGATCCATACAGGTGGAACATTATATTAGAGCTATATTTGTAGCTCATGTTTTGTCCATGCAGAGAGACATAATGTTTAGTATGCGTTACATCTACCTACTGCCAGGTTTCATTTTAGATATATTGGTATATTTTTCCTTATGTTACTATTTTGCCTTCACAAAATCGAATGTGTATGGGAGTCCATAGCATCGTTTGTCACTGATTAGTTAGCAATCAGATCCTCCATTACTGATTGTCATATCTATGCATGTTATCATGGATTAGTCAATGTATGGGCTATTTGCTTAGTAATATTTTTTTAGCATTTCATTTAAAATTTCTAATTTCTTTAACCTGGAGCACTTTTGTTAAAAGACATATAATTACATTGATCACAGTGGAGTTCACCTGTGCTCAGTTGTTCCCTGCAACTAATACTTATGTTTTAGAGTCTGGGACTTGTGTTATCAGCTTGTGATGTTACACTGGCCCAAAGATTAGTCTGAGAACCTGTCATAGCTTAGATTTGCTTATGAGATGATGTGAACGAGAGTTGACATTCTGCCATTCATTAATGCCATTCGTTGCAAGAGAAAGCTGTCATTCAGTCAATGACCTGTTTCTCTAAAGGGGATCTGTCAGTAGGATCAACCCTCCTAAGCCGTGTATATGGGCATGTAGGTCATAGGAAGCTGAATAAAATGACACCTTGACATCTGTGATCTGATGTTTTATTTGAAAGAAATACATATTTTTTTTAAAATATGCAAATGAGCTGTTAAGATCTATGGGCCGGACATTGATCTGCATGAGAATCTGCCTCCAGAGATTATTTCAAATGAAATGAGAGTTACCATCATGAGACATGTAATGACTGTTATAATAATGCTCAGGAGAACTAATCTTTGTCTCATTACAAACACTTCTACAGCTGCAGTTGTCATCTCATAGTGTGGTCAGCTCTGGTGTAAAGGTACTGCCACACTACACGATCCCTCTAACGATCTCGTTAGCGTCGCATACTAATGAGATCGCTAGCGGGATCGTTTTAATATCGCTAGTAGTGGCCTAATTTAGCGATGTCGTTAAGGACGCTATCGCGGTTAGCGATCTCCTTAACGACTTTAGCGGTACAAAATACCGCTAAATCGCTAAAAAAAAGGTGCCACACTCAGCGATATATACTTACCAGCGGGACGCCGGCGATAAAAATAGGGTCCCGAACGATCGCTGAGATGAACGACATCACAGCAGGATCTCAGCAGGGGCCACGTCGTCGCTAGATGCCACACATAACAACGTCACTAACGAGATCGCTAAATAGTGACGTTTTTTAGCGATCTTGTTAGCGACGTTGTTTAGTGTGGCATACCCTTTAGTCTCTGCAGTTTTTATCTCACAGGCAGCCAGTGTGAGAGGAAGGGCAGAATTGTATAATGTCTCTACCGCCACATTGGCTGTGTAACATGAAAGCTAAACTGGTAAATGTAGTAAGGCATAGCTCTGCATCTGAGCTGCCGCAGAAGCGAAGAGAATATAGCTGCTAATATGTTTGTAATGAGGCATAGCTCAGCTCTGCAGTGAGATCAGGAGTGCAAACTGTCATTATATGTCTCATGCTGGTAACGCCTCCTTTCATTTAGCTCTGGAGGCAGATTCTTATGCAGATGTGTGTTCACCCATAGATCTTAACAATTCATTTACATATTAAGGAAAATGGAGATTTGTGTGGAATAAGGCATCGGATCACACATATTAAGTTATCATGTTATTCAGCTTCCTATAACCTGCATGTCCATGTAGACTGCTTATGAGAACTTATCCTACTGACAGATTTCCTTTAAAGCAAGAATATCAACCTGTGATTCTAAATGAATGCAGCCATGGTTGTTAGGGAAACCTTATATTGAGACGATGGTGGATTCACAGTAATCAGTGATTACCTTAATGGTACGAAATTGATATACTGTAATGCCTATCATAATTTAGTTGAGATTCACATGAGAACAAATGAAGCCTACAACTCCCCCCATGGCACCCTCACAGTGCAAAACACAAATATATGGAAGGCAATTTTGACAAGAGCATATCATTTTATTTCAGGTTAATTAGAATATATAATAGATTACTCATAATAGGAATATAGTAAATAGTAAAAACAGACCAACAATTAAAAAGTGACTAAACCCTAGTAAAAAAAAACAAAATTAACAGAAAAGTGGCAATAGCGGACACTAACTGTCAGAGGACTTCCCAATTAATAGTACTGTATATAGGCTGGCCAAGCAAACCTAAGGTGAGGGGCAGTCTACCATTAGTCTGCTTAAAGGCAACCTGTCAGCTCTGATAACTATTAACCAGCATACAGCTCTGGAAAAATTAAGAGACCACTGCAAAATGTTCAGTTTCTCTGATTTTTCTCTTTATAAGTATATTTTTGTAAATTGCTCTTTTATTCTATAAACTAGTGACAACATGTCTCCGAATTTCCAAGCAAGAAATTTTGTATTTATTTTCAGAAAATGAGAAATGGTCAAAATAACAAAAAAATGCAGTGCTTGCAGACCTCAAATAAGGCTAAGAAAACAAGTTCATAACCATTTAGAAGCAACAATACTAATGTTTTAACTCAGAAAGAGTTCAGAAATCAATATTTTGTGGAATAACCATGATTTTTAATCACAGCTTTCATGCGTCTTGCATGCTTTCCACCAGTCTTTCACACTGCTTTTGGGTGACCTTATGCCACTCCTGGTACAAAAATGTAAGCATTTCTTCTTTGTTTGATGGCTTGTGACTATCCATCTTCCTCTTGATTACATTCCAGAGGTTTTCAATGAGGTTCAGGTCTGGAGATTGGGCTGGCCATGACAGGGATTTGATGTGGTGGTCCTTCATCCACACATTGATTGACCTAGCTGTGTGGCATGGCGCATTGTCCTGCTGGAAAAAACAGTCCTCAGAGTTGGGGAACATTGCCTGAGCAGAAGGAATCAACTGTTTTTTCAGGATAACCTTGTATGCTTGATTCATACATCCTTTGCAAAGATTAACCTGCCCAATTCCAGCCTTGCTGAAGCATCCCCAGATCATCATCGATCCTTCCACCAAATTTCACAGTGGGTGCAAGACACTGTGGCTTGTACGCCTTTCCAGGTCTCTGTCTAACTATTACACAACTGGGTGTTGGGCAAAGCTGAAAATTAGGCTCATCAGAGAAGGTAACCTTACTCCAGTCCTCTATGGTCCAATCCTTATGGTCTTTGGCAAACTTCAGCCTGGCTCTCCTTTGCTTCTCATTGATGAAAGGCTTTTTTCTAGCTTTACATGACTTGAGCCCTGCCTCTAGGAGCCTGTTATGAACTGTTCTTGCCATGCACTTCACCCCAGCTGCCATTTGACATTCCTTTTGCAGATCACTTAATGTCATCCTGCGGTTGCTGAGTGACATTTAATTAAGATGACGGTCATCCTGGTCAATGGAGAGTCGTTTTCGCCCTCTGCCGGTCTGTAGGTTTGTTGTCCCCAATATCTGCTGCTTGACCTTGTTGTAATGGACTGCCATCTTAGAAATTTTAAGGATGGAGGCAACATGACGCTCACTGTATCCCTTTGCTAGTAAAGAATTGAGCCATTCTTTTCCTCACTCAATACTTTTCTTTTCAACTCCTTTGGCATGGTTAAAAGTTATTTTTTCATTCCTATTACTTTTGGGATAATACTAGCACTTGTTTTGCCATCCAGCTTGTCCTATTGCAAGAGGATTGTGAACACCACAGCAGTGTTTCTTATACTTTCCTTCATTAAATAAGATTTGGGTCAGGTGATCACCTAATCAGAAGCACATTAAGTAGAATGAGGTGTACTCTGGATGGAATTCAACTGACACTGGAATGGAATGGCTGTCAGACATGTAGAGAAGCTGATTTTTATAAAACTGTGCAGTGGTCTCTTAATTTTTCCCAGAGCTGTATATAGGTTAATCTGCAGGTTAATAGTGTTATGAAGGTGCCCAGCCGCAGTACTGAAAGTGTGGCACCCAGAAGAAAATTAACTTTATTCTTCCCAGCAGCCACCGGCTTTCAGTCATATAGGCATGCCCAGAGAAATTACAGTCAACACTGACAGCACTGAGATCGCCAGCTGTAATCATGCATCAGCACTAATTAATAGCCGGTTCTGTAATGATGCATTATGGAGCCAGCTAACAGTGATGTGAGCAGTGCTTGTAGTTGCTCCGGGTACGCCTGCATGACTGAAAACCGGCGGCTCGTGTGTGAAATAAAGTTACCGTATTTTTCGGACTATAAGACGCACTTTTTCCCCAA
>VIAB01006558.1:65877-87719 GCA_009801035.1 Oophaga pumilio
GAGCACTGAACACCTTGTACTTCTGTGTTTTGTTCAGTGGTGGTTTGGTTTCAGCCTCCCTTACCTTGGCCGTGTCTCTGAGCATTTAACACCTTGTACTTCTGTGTCTTGTTCAGTAGTGGTCTGGTTTCAGCCTTGCTTACCTTGGCCGTGTCTCTGAGTACTGAGCACCTTGTACTTTTGGGCTCTCCTGGGAGGTTGTGGTTCTGGAATATGACAACACTGGAGGATAATGGCTTCCTGGTCGCTTCATGCTTGGTTGTTCTCAAATCTTTGGCAGTTAATGTGTGTTTTTTTCTCATTTTTTTGGGAACCCTGTTAACTATTTGCAGTAAAAGTTTTGATGGTTCTGTGATCATGTTACAATATTTTAGAAATTTGAAGTGTGCTGTCTTACTCTTTAAGACTTATCATTTTTGCCTTTTCAGAGTCAGCAAAATATTTTTTTTAATAAACGGTGTTGTATCCTTAGGCCTCATCCTCCCTCATTACACAAATGCACATCACCTGATCAATCATTCAATAAGCATTCAAGTTTATACTGCTTGGAGTTGGAAAATCTGCATAAAAATTATGATATGGTCAAATACTCGTCTAATAATTAACACACAGAGTGTACGGACACACATATTTATTGTTTCAAATGGAAATACAAACATTTATATGCACCCATCAACAATTAAGCTGTACAATCTCAAAGGCAAAGAAAGATATCCTTAGGCACCTTCTAACAGCTGTTAAGCCAATTATTCCACGTCACTGGAAATCCACAAAAACTCCCACTTTCGGTGAACGGGTGGAAGAGGTTAACAATATTATGAAAATGGAAAACATGATTACACATGATAAGAATCACCTTAAAGCTTTTCATCGTTAGTGGACATGTTGGATATTATTCAATGAGGGGAATGACCTGGCAATCTGGTTTTCAGAAAATAATACTTAAAATAGAATGTCGTGGTAGATGTGGTCTCCTCTGAAGTGCTGGTATCAGTAAGTTATGGTGTTTTTGTCTTTCCCGCCTCCTTTTCCTTCCCATTCTTTCTCTTTCCGCCCTCAATTCTTCTTTGCATTCCTCGAGCACGCACATAATTATTTGGTTCATGTAAAATCTTTAATACCTTATCAAGCTGATTATACTTATGTTCTAATGTTCAACGATAACAGATATCACCCATATACCGGGGAATCCCATACCTCAGCGTCATGTAGCAGGGAATCCACAAAAAATGGATGACACAGCCTTTACCTCTGTGATATGCGTCGTCTCCCGACACGTTTCGTCCTTCACAGACTCATCAGGGGAGTTTGAACAAAATGAATAGCTGCCTTACCGGTGTCCTAACCAGAGTGGTATAAACAAGAAAACCGGGAGACGCGCCACACACAGCCACGCCCCAGGCGTGTGACTCTTCAGGTCTATGGACCGCATATCCTGTGTTTGGAACGCACAGACGGCTTCTAGAACACACCATAACCATGGAGATCAACGAAATGGCCGCAAATAGGGCGATCTGCCACAATGGTCCATAGAAAAAGACATGGAACTTTATCCTCAACACACCGAGTTGTTGTTCCATGTTGGCTGTACATATTAAAAGACTAACCAAAACCAATTAACACAAGCTGGATTAAATGACATCCTTAAGGTGACAAAGATAATTTATACTTAAAATGTCTATCATTGTCCACAAAATCTGAATGGATCCCTATCGACTCTACAGTACCCCAAAACCTAAAAGATGTGCCAATGTCATAGGAATGTGTATTTTTGAAAATTCATGTAAAAATTGCATAAAACAGTGAATGAAAACCAGGGGAATGAAAAAATGCAATGAGAGTTCATTAAAAAAGAATATTTGTTTTCTTTTTTCTCTTCAACCCCATAAAATTAGAGGGGGAGAAAAAAAATATATGAAATTTTCACAGGAGTAGACCACCGGAGTTGGAATACCCAAGAGGGCTGGGCGAGCTGACCTCATGTATCCACCACCTATACAGGGAGTGTCAGGGGCAAGCCCAAGACATCAAGGTACCCCCCCCAACTGACGGGAGCAACTTTAGGAATGTCATCTGAACAAAAGGTAATGTAAAAAGGTATTGGGTATTCCAACTCCGGTGGTCTACTCCTGATCGCTCTATTTGCGGCTATTTCGTGGGATTTGTTGATCTACATGGTGATGGTGTGTTGTAGAAGCCGTCTGTGCGTTCCATACACAGGATATGCGGTCCATAGACCAAAAGCGCGTTACACGCCGGGGGCGTGGCTGTGTGTGGCGTGTCTCCTGGTTTTCTTATTTATACCACTCTGGTTAGGGCACCGGTAAGGCATCTATTCATTTTGTTTAAACTCCCCTGATGAGTCCGTGAAGGACGAAACGCATCAGGAGACAACGTATATCACAGAGGCAAAGGTTGTGTCATCCATTTTTTGTGGATTCCCTGCTACATGACGCTGAGGCATGGGATTCCCCGGTATATGGGTGAGATCTGACAATGTTATTTGGGAATTACTATAGCGTGGATGGATATGTTGATTATGCCTAAATGATCATGCTGTATCATCATCAAAACCATCTGTGTACCAACAACCTTTGACAGGGAATGCTCCTTATTGAATGGGGTGGCATGATTCCGTGGTTTGATAGATACTTTTGAGTTAAGAAGAGTTTATGATGATGTACCTTTGTGCCTCAATTTTTGCTGTTATATAAGTACCCAGTATAGGTCTGTTGTTTGTGACCATATAATAGACACGAGAGAGTGTATTGTTGGGCAAGCTGTGTTAAAATGCATCATTAGATGTTTAGACCATATAAGGGGGCTTTTTCCATGATTTATCATATGATTTTTTGATGTTCTGTACTATTCCAAATACATATTTGCTACACAGTGCTGATTAGCAGTAATTAATAGAGTATAGAAGACATCACCTCTATATAATTACTGACCACACAGTAATAATTAATAAACCCCTAAAAGAGGTCTTGTTTAATGCAATATTGCAGACCTATGGTTAGGTATATTGAATATTTCACTATTTGTCCTGCACCTGTGTTAGGGTTTGGGTGTTTTCACATGGGTTTGTGTTTGTGTCTTTTTTTACATTTTTTATCATGAACAATAAATGTTAAGTTTTATGGTATCCATATGCTACTTTCTTTATCCAGCTCACCACTGCTTTTTAAGGGCTCATTCAGACATCACTGTTTCTCAAGCTAATTCTATCCATGTTTTTCATGCTGTTCACGTATGTATCCATGTCTTCTTGCAGACTGAGTCTATGGGATAAAAATCGGGCAGCACTCAGACGCCATCCATGTGCTGACCGTTTTTGATAAAGCTCTGATGGTAAAAACTGACATTCTGACCAAACTCTAAGGGCTCGTTCACACGAGCGAATAAATTGGAGGATAAAAAATCATATTGCACTCGGCCCAGATTTACACTATGGGGCAGTGCACATTTGCGATTATTTCTCATGCTAATTTGACATGAGAGAACAATCTCAGCATTCTGCGAGTGGCTTCAAGAATCAGATCACACCAGTGCGTGTGAAACATCGGACAGCACTCAGATATCACCTGAGTGCAATGTGATTCCTGTGGATGCCGGCAATGGAGGAGATGGAGAAATTAATTTCTCCGTCTCCTCTGCACCTGTGCTGTGATTCTCTCATGCGACAGGATCAGAGGACAGAGCACTGACTCTCCACTCTCGCATCGGATGCTATACGTCAGTGTGACCCGGCCTAATAAAACGATGATTAAAAAAACCCTCACGAAACTTGGATCAATTTTCTCTTACGAGAAATCAATGACGTCTGAAGGCGGTTACAGAGGTACCAATACTTATCCTTCTGTCATTTACCAGGGGTGCTTCAGACTTGCTTCCTGATACTCATTACTATACAATCACTGGATTCAGGTGTAGTTGCTTATTTTGTTTCTATGTGTTTATTTTATAAACACAAGTTTCCTAATTTAGCCAATTTGTGCGGAAATGTTGCAAAAAATATGCAGCACCAAAAAAGCACAAAATACCCATTGTGGGAACTTAGCCTCTTGCACTGAATGTTTGTGCCCCCTCTGATAGTGGCTGTTGGGGCAAACATGTTATGTTCGACAGCTATGACTACACAGCGGGGCTTCAAGGTATATCAATTTTTGCTGCCATCTGGAACCCTGTATTAGGGAAACGTGTGAATAACAGTTACCAATATAGTTATCAGAAATGCTGCCATGGGTCGTGGGAATGTTGTGATTTGTGGATTCCCTGTGGTTGCTCTGCAGGTCTATTAGCACACACTGGCTGTTTTATGGCAGTCTGTAATCAGACTGAAGGCTGTGTGTAGCCCTGGTCTGTAAAGGCACACATGATCCAGGAGGATGAGTGGACAGGTAACGGTTAACAGCTTGACATCACTCACACACTAGAGACACACCCATCAGGGGTGGATAGGGAGGTGACTCTCACCTCAAGTCAGTTAGTGTCCTGTCGCCAGACAGTGAAGAAGTGAGAAGGAGTCTGTTTCCTGTCGCTGGACAGAGAAGTCAGAAACTCAGAGAGATAGTTTCTTGTCAGTCAGACAGTGAAGAAGTCTGTCTAGTCAAGTTTAGTGAGACAGTGCTTAAGTGGAGGCTGGTACGGATATCCAGATGTTATCCTAGCCTAGTCAGTGCTGTACTAAGAGCTGGAGCAGAGCGAAAGGCACAGTGGAAGGGTTACAGTAGTGCCTTGGACATTGCAATTGTCTTCACTCATTGCCGGTCACTGGAGACCGAAGTGTTACTACAGCTTCAAGTGTAGTGATAGAAAAACCAGAGGTTGCTGGACTTAAAGTCTCAGGAACAAGCCCTCCGTGTCAGTACGTAATAGGAGTCAGGAGAATAAGGCCTTTGAGTTCTGCAGGACAACAGCAAGGACTTAGTTCTACCACTGAAAGATTCCATCACTATACCGACCGGGCCATATAGCTATAGATATAGCTGGAGTACTAGAGTTAGCTGAGTTTCATGCCAGTTGGACTCATCATATTGGAAATCAAGGAGGCCTCTAACCTGCTCGGCCGTTACCTCGAAGCACATCCTCCATCTACCCCAACAGCTCCCGGGACCTGCCTGAACAACCTGAAGTAAAAGGTATGGAAAAGAAGCTACACTGACTGAGACTGTGTTATTTCATCTGCACACTATATCACCCCACATCATAGACTCAGAGGGACCAGTCCCACCTGTAGGGGACCAAACAACAAGCTGCCACAACACCCCCTCAGAGTACTATCCCGCAGCGCTGGTCTATAGTGACCAGGAACTACAGGTGGCGTCACAAACTGATACTTATTCTAAATCCCCTGTAAATATCCCCTTAACGCCTGACCGCCAGGGACACGGACCGAGCCACCGCTGCCAGTGACAAATCCCATAGACTTCCATGGGCTCGGCTCCGAGTACCCCATATCCCTGGTAAACCACAATTGTGGTGCGGGTCACACAGCTGTATGGAACAATATTTATTCTTCCTATATAGGATTCTGACTACTGACATGTAGATGTACGGTAGATAGCAGAAGGTAGAACCTGCCCCAGGTTGGCGTGGTGCTCGCCCAGGTAAATAGGCGCATTGTCCATCTAAGCATTTGTTGACTGAGCGTCACAGGGTGTAGAGACTTTGTGCCCAGAATCAGCCTCCAATGTAAATTTTTGGCATTCTGGAGTATTTGCTAGTTTAACCTTGCACTCCACTCCTCACCATACAATGGCTTGGCTTACAAGGGTGTAATAAAACACTGGAGGTGGACATCAAGGACCCTTCCCTTCACACTTCTGGACACACAGACATGCTGCCCAGCTTTTCCAGGTGCAGCACCGAGGGATCTGAGTGCTGAAAGACACTATGGAAAGTGATATTGTTTTAGTTTGGGTTTGGAAAAAAAGCCTTTGAACGTAGTAAGCAGATTCCCAACATTCCTTAGTGTAAATTTTTGGTCTTTTCCCTAAAACACCTGGCAATGCAATGTTGTTATCTTCAATTGTTGTCATCTTGCTTCATGGGGGAAAGATTCAGTAAAAGCTACTCCGAGCTGGGTCACCGTGGGTCATATACGACTGGGTGTAGCTATAGAGGCACACTATCTGTAGACATTGGGAGACCCTTATTTTACATTTTTCTCCAACATTTCTGCACAGAGAGATAAGACCATTATCTATATTTTAAAGTTTTATAGAAAAGTACACAAAAAAGAGACGAGGACATATGTCCTCAATGTTCAACAAACGGAGAAAAATGCAAACAAAATCATTATATTGTGTATATGACAACATAATGTAAGAGAGACGTAAGTCCATAGCCCATCAATGTGCTTTTGATGATAGATATAACATGTGAGGGTTGAGGTACCGTAGTATAAATCCAGTCATTTACCAATTTTTCTCTGTCTAGAAAGTCCACCATTCTATTACAGGAGTTGGCCCACCATTATATATCACATCCATTGTATAAGCCTTAAAAAATGAGTAATATTTGCAATGTATATGTTATTAGAAAATGACTGTGTGAGCAGTTTTCACATTTACTTAGTCCCGCTAAGTGCTGTCGGTCACACATCCTCAGTCTCCCTTCCAACATTCAGTTTTCTGCACAGTTGTCCAGTTCACAGCAGCCAATAGAAATATCTTGCAATAATACAATGTAAATTCTTTTTTTTTGTATCTAAATGCAAATCAATGCAGACTTGAGGCCCCCATACACATTAGACAAATGGTTGAACCCGCAGGTGTTCTATGGGCTCGGGCGATGGTCTAATGTGTGTGGGGGCAGCGCCCGACTGATGGTCAGGAGAGATGTCAATCACGCATGTTTGATTTTGGACTGCCAATTGCATTGTTGTCCCTGAGATAAGCTTCCAGCCAACATGTTAGTCAGCGGCTTTCTCAGAGAGAACACAGGAGCGCTTGGCCGACAGCCATCTAATGTGAATGGCCGGCCTGACTTACAAGGAGGTCAGTCTACTGCTACGAGACTCTTCTAGGAAAGTAGTTGGGTCCTGTGCTGAACCACATATCCCCCATTTGATGACTACCAACTGACCCTGCTAATTTCAGCAGGACTGGACAACCATCTATTGTATACAGTATACTGGTGTCCTGACTATACCCAATGGCAAGTATTAGGGAAAAAATGAGCAGACATGTCAGATTCCAGCATGCCCGTTCTTTCGTTGTCACTGAAGCTAATGCACCGTCAGAGGTCACAGCACATACATGCTCTACCAAGGCCAGCATGCATATGTGTGAGAGTAGCTAGCAGCTTTTTAAAGTGTATGTGAGCCGCCCTGGGACTGTTGGGGTTCTCGGACCCGAGCCCATTGATCTCAATGGGGAATATCACGGCGGCCACGGCTCTGTCCGTGGCCCTGGGCGCTCACCTTCAAAAAGGGGAATATTTACAGGGGAGAATGTCAGTAGATCGTGACGCCACCTGTGGTGTCTGGTGAGGATCACCAGCGCTGCAGCAGTCCACTGAGGCCGGTGTTATGGCAGCTAGGGTGGTATCGCTCCCCACAGGTGGAGCAGGCCTTCAGGGCAGCATAAGGTGTAGGGATGCAGGACGGAGGGAATCCGGCAGGTTAGGAACAAGAAGGTGGACACACACACAAGTCACTTTGGTACCTTTACTGGAGATGGTGCAGGTACATCCCGGAGCACTGTAGGGTGAAGGGTGCACATCCAGATTCTCCCACTGAGCAGGTATAAGGCCTCCTGTTCCTTGCCTTTCTGTAATGAGTTTCTGGCTTGCCTGTAGCTGGGCCTAACACAGTCTCTGTCCTGCACTGGCTGACCTTGTGGTAGGACCTTCTCCTGGATTACACTTTCCCTGCTTATCGTATCTGCGTGTCCCCTGGCCCGGTTACGTATCAGCTCTGTGGTGCTTCTGGGACCTGTAGTGCTCAGAATTCCGGTTGTCTCCTACTGGGTCGTGGAGATCCCTGTAGGCTCGGACCCGGTGTCCGGTTTGTACTTGCTGGGGTGAGCTGGTAAGGCTCCTCTGCCCCTTCGCTACTCTCCTCTTGCCTTCGGCCTACTCCAGCCGTCACAAGGTTATACACATTGGCAGTTGGTGGGCTGCCTCTTCTGCCGCTCTCCAGAGCGTCGGCACGCTCTTAGCGCTCTAGCCTGATCTGCTAGACTCCTCAGCTAGACTGAACAGAACTCCTCTGCAGACTCCGCTTCACTTCACTCTGCCCTGCAGACTCACTCTGCTCTGCAGACTCACTCTGCTCTGCAGACTGACTGACTTCCTGCCTTCACCTCCTTTTATATCCCAATCAGGGCTCCCTTTGGTGGACTGAGGACGGGTGAAGGTGTGTGTATGTAGTGAGACCTCTAGTGGATGAATCCTTCATGCACCCTTCTAGGATATGTGGAACCGAGCGCAGCTGGGCTCCACATATGCTTACCTTAACATGTCGTCAGTAATCTAATTAATAAACGCTGTCAGAAATCTTAGACAGGTTGTCCAATACTAGACTACACATTTTGAAATTCCCAAATATGCTAAATAAATTAGGAAAAAACAACACCTAACTCACTGATCGGCGCTGGTCCTCTGCTCCAAGCGCTCTGCTCCCTCCGGTGATTTCATGGCATTTTATCACGAGATTGCCGGGGGACATGGCACTTGGAGTGGAGGACCGGCGCCAGTCACAGAGTTATTGGTCTTTCCTTATGTTTCTTACCACACTGGACACCCCCTTTACATGGTAGCATGGATCCCCTAATTCTGCAGTTGTCACATGGCATGAGATACCACCACTGGACCAATGAAATTGGCAGATGAGGTGCGTATGATTGTTTTTTTTTTCATTATCATCTTTACAGGTTCCTGTAGGTTATGCTATGGATAATCATGGTGCAAAATCTGCAAAAAATGGGTCTTCACCTTAACTGGTGAGTTTCTTAATAAAATCACTATTTTTCAGCCATAGGATTTGACATGTTGCAGTGTCAGAAATCTGTCCTGCAGCTCAATTTCTGCATGGAAGATCCCTGAAGCATATGGATGAGAAGTTGTAAATTCTTACCTACTTTGTGGTTATTGTAAAATGCCACTGATTTTCCACCTGAAAATCTAGATGGAAAACCTGCCGCGAGCCCAGTATATGTGAACATACCCTTACGGTTGTTCCATGCGCTTTGTCATATTCCTTATATTTGTACCAGTTGTGATGCTCTACAGGAATAAATTGCAATATGACTAGCCGAGCAATAAATTTCCAGTTTTCACATATGAGTCCCAAACTGCAGGTAATCATCAGTGCAGCATAATCCATTTCTTCCTCTATGATGACATGGTAGCGCTCCGACATTGCAGGGAGATATTAATGTTCTGACAATGCAATAATGCTGACACAGGGATTATTCCACATCATTTTCTACATGAACTCAGCTTTCCCATTCATCTGCTGTATATTAATTCTCAGAAGACCTGTAAAAGACTGCAAGTAAAAACAATTACGTGTGACGTGAGGACGTGTGTAATGATTTTATTCATAGGTACATGTATTTATAGCACCATAATAGGGAAAAATGTAGTGATTATCTCATAATTGCCCCTATTTTATGTCCCAAAATCCATCTCCGCGCAGTGGCTGCTAGTCAGGACGGAGTTAATTAACTCTATATGCCTGTTTGTATAGGTGAGATTTATGGCCATGTGCATACCCTGGTCATTACCTTATTGTATGCAAAGCCCCAAAGGAAAACATAAACAGCGTTTCACCGCCAAACTCTGTTAGCCATTTTCTGTCTCCAATTTCAGGCATTATGCTTTACCATAGAAAGCTTTTATTGTAGGTCAAGACAGCTCATAAAGAGGGACATGCAATTAAAAAGGCATTCAGCAGGAAAAGGGACAGCTCCCTGTCTGGGCAGGCCGGGCTCGCTGAATGGCTGTCAGCTGGAAGGCCATAATGGAAGCCTTTATGGGCACTTTCTGTAGGAAGGGCAGTAAATGAACTAACAAAGGTACTTAGTTAATATGGGCCATATAAGTTCTTCCTGTGTAAGCTATTTTTCTGATTAAAAATAAGAAAAACCCTGGAGGGATATCCAGATTTGAGGGTCTCATTCTGTCGAAATGTAATCTGAGCGTGGTTTCGAGGCTCGGCTCTGTACCTGATCTCGTCAGCAGATTACAGATGTGAGCCTGTACCGTTACACCGTGATTTGGATTCCAGCCGGGGGCAGGGATGGCAGCAGAGCGGAGCCCAGAAGGCCGGCATTATATTCAATCACTTTATGTTCCCAGCTCTCAGCCTAGATACTGCAGTAAAATAATAATAGCAATGTAGTGGATGGGCAAACGACATAACTAGGTAATAGTGGAAATATAACGATGATACAAGCCACTATATACTTGTTAGCAATGTAATATTGACAAAATACAACCTTAAAAGTTGATTATAATAATATCCGCTTAGTACTGGGGGAAGTGTCATAAAAATTGCTGTAAAAAGCTTCATGTGCTTCTAAGAGCTCGTAAAATATACTATATAACAGCATCAGAACAGAAGGCAAATTCAACGTCAACATGCAAAAATGTCTGTAAGTGTAAGTCGCAATTGGCATGTACGTGTTAATAGCACATATTTGGCTTACGTCAAAGTATATGTTTGTCTGCGGAAACAAAAAGTTGCCGAAATCAGAGCCATTCAAGTGAGTGGGGTTTGTGAAAATCCGAGGCACTTACTGGAGAAACCGTTCCAAGATACTATATGTTAGTATGTGTTTTATTTTATAATGGAAGTCAGATAAAATGTGTACATTAGTATCCATTGGTTATACATCGGCGTTTATCTGCACGTGTATGAACTATTCTGTAGAATAAGGGTATGTTTCCACGGTCCAGAATACATCCGGAATAGCTGCGGATTGAATGCTGCGTACACCCACAGCGTTTAATCCGCGGCGTCCAGATGTTGTTACAGCATAGTGGAGGGATTTGAAGAAATCCCGTCTCCACTATGCGAAGTAAAACGTGGGTGACACACGAAACCGGACATGCGGCGCATCTTTATACAACGCAGCATGTCTATTTACCTTGTGGAGACGCTCAGTCTCCGCAAGGTAAATAACCCGGTCTATGTATGCGATGTGGTGATACCGCATGTGTTCAATGAACTCTTGCGGAATCACCGCACGTAGAAAGGGGGGCGGCGCTTTGGGCAGAGAGGGCTTTCTGCTGCGTCCAAAGCACCGGCAATACGGAAAGTGGAAAAAAATCTCACCCCAAAAAAAAATCAATAAGGGTACACAAATTCCGCTGTAAACACCTCCTGAAAAAGTGTTATAGAAACACTGAGAAGAATGAACATATGCATTTTCATGTAAAAACGATGTACAGTACATATGTTCAGTCTTTTGAATGTGACCTGATCATTCTTCAGGCGTGTTCTGCTGTGACGACGCTCTAGATGTTACAGTACAAGTCAATGGAAAGACTAAAAAGACGCCACAAAGACTATATTTGAGTATCTTGCCAGCATTTTTGAGAGAAAAACTGCTAGTTTCTTTTTCATTGTTGGCCAGTCAAAAATGAGAAAGAAAGAAGTGGTCAAAAACATCCAAAAAGCACTAAGGAAATGGCTGAAAAAGACGCCTAAGGAAAAAAAATGGCATTGTTTCCTGTAGCATCTTCCTCTTGAAAAACTTAGCAGGTTCACCCACCTGAAAAAAGAAAGCTTTGCTTGCATATACCAGAAGAAGTAGCCAGAGAGATCGGACTTTGCATCACAAAACCTCTGAATCAGGCCTAGTTCACACAATGCTGTTATGGCTCAGTGATTGAACCATATATTCAGTGCCAGCGATGGGATTGCAACCTGTCCTGGGAGATCAGGAAAGCTGTAATAAGATGCAATGGGTTCCTCTTCATGGCTCGAAATATATGACAAATGCAGGGAGCCGTAATACAGTTTGGCGACCCCAGAGTATATAACAATAAGGCCTGACTGCAATATTGGCTCTGTATGCGATTAATAAGTAATGCTGTGTGCCGTGCATATGGAGAAATGTGAGGCCATGACTTCCAGAAGGAAATACAGAAAATAAATGAACTCCCTGCTCTCCACTCGTCCTAAAAGTAGTATATTATTAGATTTATCCACACAGAGTAGCGGGAAATGAGCGGCTTCTGCAGCCATTTAAAGCGGGACAGTGATAAATGAGACGTGAGGAAAGCTATTCACAGCGTCTGAGATTGTTTCCCAGAATCCTCCGCTATCCTCGGCGTACTCGCTCTCAGAGACCCTCTGCTAGAGATTCTTTAATTCAGTCTTACTGGTTTTATGTGAATTCTGTATATCTTCTTATCACATTACATGATCTGCGGAGGTACAGTTCGGCCAGGGGCTTCTTGGCTTCTTGGACTGCTGTCATTTTAGGCCTATAGGCGATTCCTAGTCTGGTTCTACAAAAGCGGTAGGCGATAAGTGTTTGATGCATGTGTGATGAATATAGTTGGGCTGTAAGAGTTTCCTCCCCATTCTTTAACTTTACGTGTGTCCCTAGTATGGGAAAAAAATAAGAAATAGCATATACAGCTGTCAAATGTCAATCGCTCCCGAAGGGAAGGGGAGGAGACCGCCAGGGACGTAGCCAGCGGGACAAGGGACCGACTTGGGATTGGAAGGTAGGTATATGCTATTTTTTACTTTCATGGCATTGGGATCATATGTCAATTATAGTCTATGGCTCCATCGGCACATACGTCTGAATCCCGTTTGGCAGGGGGGTTTGGACGCAAGCCCCGATGGGATCCATGAACGTGCAGAAAAGCACAATGTGAAAGCACCCTAACTTGGAGAGTTCGGGAATAGGTTGGAGCACTTCTCCTTTTGCAAATGGGTTTACATGGACCATATGCTTTTACATTCTTTGGATGGTGCAAGGTAACAGAAAGCTTGTTCTTGAGCTACTAGCAAAAATCCCAAACGTATAAGCCTAGATTTCTCTTTGAAAGAAGCCTTTGCTGACTAGACCGCTGGCATTCTGCTGTCTTTCTATGTCCTGCTGTGTACCCCTGCAGTGAGGCCACCTGCCAGCTTTTTATTCTTTGTGTTGAAAATTTTTTATAAAAAATTAGATGGTGTTATTTCATTTCTGCATGTTGTTACTCACCGTCGCAGCGGTTGGTGTTCCTAGGTTGCTGGTCTAGGGGCATCAGGTGAAATCTGCAGTATTATGAGAAAAGCAAACATATGGGTAAACTGTAGAGCCTATGGTTGTGTGCAATGACATTGGCAGGGAGTGAGCCATTAACAGGAGCATCTACCGACTATACCAAGCTGTTTAGTGCATCAGCATAATCTGCATAAAGCATAATGATCAGATTTAAGTTGTTATACCTGGTGCTCGAGAAATCCTACCTCTGCAATCCTCCGCAAGGATAGAATCAATGGATTAAGACAAGCGATCCTCCATCTCGTAGCTTTATTGATTGCAGACATTATTTTGTTGGACTTCAGTAATTTGATTTCTAAGAGAACACGGCAGTGCCTCCCATTCTGACAATAGCTGTATGCTGTGCTAGAGAAGGAAATCATAAAGTAGAATAAATGGTTTGAGTCCAAGCCAATACATATAGGCCAAGTACTCAATTGGCTTTCTATTGGCAGCGTCTGTCATAGAGGTGAACTCTGTGGGGGAGATTAACTCCAGAAGACTCACAGCTAATCAAGGAAGCGGTGTGACCCCCTGGATCTGGAACACTGACAAAACAAATATGTTCTTAGAGTCAGGCGCAGACGTCACCATTAAATCACTGGCATGTACAGACGTTCTCATGTACAGACCTAATTTGTACATAGAGGATTTCGACAGTGATGCTTGTACTGTGAATGATCCTATAGAAGCAGCAGGAAAGGCTCCTCATTATATACATTTCATTGTAGAGCGGTAAAGTAAATTATACAGAAAATGGATTTAAAGCAAACAAACAGAAAAAGTAAAGGAGCTGCCAATAGCAGGTACAACTGAGCATTGCATCCACAGATTCTACATTATCCTGCCCACAAGCACTGATTTAAATAACTTCTTCTATGTCCTAGTATTCCTGGCACTCTGGATAACCTTTACTGGCAAAATACTTCTGTGATGTTGGAACAGCAAAATGCTGGCCCTGCGCCAGATGGAGACCTGTTAATTATACTGATTTTAACACTTACTTTTGGCTGTCTTCCACTATGCCTGATGCCAAAATCAACTTCTACAGAAAAAGCTAACAAAATGAAAAAAGTGGAAGTACAATCAAAATAAACTGGGAAAAAAAAGACAAGAAGACCTGAAAAAGAACAACAGCATACTAATTATCGAAAAAAATTAAGTTTTATGGTTTAACGCATGTATGATATGGACACATAATATACCTCTGTTATTATACGTTTGATGGTATTTGTAAAATAACTGAATATTGTTATAGTTTAGTTAACAACAAACCAATAATTGTATAGTAGAGTAGCTGAATATAATATATAAATGGATTTAAAGAGAAAGGAGTTCTGTTACACTTAAAGATAAGATTATAGGGTTATTCTGTTGTAACTGTGGAAATACGGCTCAGTTATCCAGTAAATGGTGATCAAAGTCTCAGAAGTAAACCTTAAATTACACGATTGTAAAAAAATCTGTCTAAAATTTTGCACATTAAATATTTAGTGCTATTCAGGAATCAGACATGGAAAAAAGAGGTCTCATCGGCAAGAACAGTATGTGGGCCTTTTTAAGTCCTATAGTTAATCACAATGCACCCCTTTTTGTGATGCTTTGGAGGTGGAATTGGCCCACTTGCCTTTTGGGCCTCTGTGCGGCTGCACAGGTCGCACCAATTGTGTGCCCACCCCTGGTGCTACTTCACTTGTATAGTGCTGCAACATGGATGCTATACAGTGAATATAAAAATTCTACACTCCCCTGTTAAAATGCCAGGTTTTTACTATGTAAGAAAAGGATAATCAAGGTACCAAGGAGAATCATTTTAGAACTTTTTCCACATTTAATGTCACCCATAATCTGTACAATTCAATTGAGAAATAAAGTGAGATCTTTTCAGGTGAAAAAAGAAAAATTTAGAGCCAAAATAATGTGGTGATATAAATAAATATACACACCCTTAATCTAATACTTGTTGAAGTACCCTTTGAATTCATGACATTATTCAATCTTTTTGGGTATGACTTTATCAGCGTGACACACCTAGAAATGGCAGTCTATGCCCACTCTTCCTTGCAGTGGCGCTCCAAGTCTGTCAGATTGCAAGGATATCTTCTGTGTATAGTGCCCTCTTCAGGTCACCTCACAGATTTTCAGTTGGATCCAGGTCTGGGCTTTGTTGAGCTGGGCTGTTATGATTTGGTAGCTGAGGAGAGCAGGCAAAAACGGCAATACACCAGAGAGGTTGGAATCTACTGGATTGCAGTACCCTGACTAACCACGACAACTAAAGGCAGCCGTGGAGCGTTCCTACGTTGGTCCTAGACGCCTCGTCACAACCTGAGAGGTTAACTACACCTAAAGATAGAAAGAGGAAAGCTATCTGCCCCGGAGCAGATCCCCAAAGAACATAGGAAGCCCCCAAACATGTAATGGCGGTTAGACAAGAGGAAATACAGACACAGACAGAAAATAGTATGAGCAAACGTTGGGGCCCAATCTTCCTAGACAGAAAAGGATAGGAAGGACACTTACTGCAATCCAAAAAAACCCTAAAAAATACCAACTCTACTAATTGCAAAAACACCTGAGATCACACGACCTCCTCTACCACCTAAATTAGTTCTCTGGTGTAACAAAACTAAGCCGCAGCCACTGAAAAAACTGGAAAAGGCAAATGAACAAATAACAGTGGCTCAGATAAACTGAGAGGAGTACAAGCCCCCGGAGGGCACCTGGCTGACCTCCACAGAAGTGCAGGGAACAATGCAAATGGTAAGCACAAAAACAAAAAAACAAAATATCTTATCTGAGAGCAGGAGAAGAGGCAAGACTCAGCAAGCTTCCAAGTGAACCAGGAAACAAAGTTGAGACAAGAACAATTGATCACCGGCAACCATGATGGGAGGGAACCTCCCTTATATAAGACCAGTCTGTAACTCCTGATTGCCAATCCTCATTGAATAGTTCAGTACTGTTTGTAACCACCAGAGGGAGCTTCTGCTCAGAATTCATTTCTAACACATTCACAACACTGGGCCATTCCAAAACATTGATCATCCTTTAGCATCTTTTAGCATCTTTTGTTGATTTGAAGGAATGCTTTGGATCGTTGATGTTGAAAGGTGAAATTCATCTTTATCTTTAGCTATAAAGCAGAATCCTGAAGGTTTTAATGCAAAATTGACTGATATTTGTAACTCATCATAATTCCCTACATCTTGACTAAAGGTCCAGTTCCAGCTGCTGGAAAACAGCCCCAA
Source organism: Oophaga pumilio (assembly GCA_009801035.1). Lineage (NCBI taxonomy): Eukaryota > Metazoa > Chordata > Amphibia > Anura > Dendrobatidae > Oophaga > Oophaga pumilio. Next base: position 82,349 of record VIAB01006558.1, read on the forward strand.
GCATAATGCTGACTCCACCATGCTGTACTGCTTTATTTTCCCCCTAATGATTTCCGTTTCTTTCGCAATCGATTTCTACAAATTATGTATGACATTAAACGTAGAAAAAGTTCTGAAATGATTCTTCTTAGTATGATTTTTAAATGACCACAACTTGGCGTAGCACTGGGATTGGGAGCCGACAAGTACTCTTCAGGGATCCCTGCTAGCATAAATGTAGTGCTTACAAGCTTAATAGAAAAAAAGCTTGTAAGCACTATGCATATTTGGCCAAGCGCTTTTCAATTATAGCCAACTTTTAAGAATTCAAGTATCTTTTGGTACCAGAAGAAGAATAATGATGATGGCCACTTCTTCCCTGTAGCCAAAGTTTAGTTCCCATGTTTCTTTTACTGACAGATATATTCCCAAGATGTTGTATGGTGGTAATTTTGCAAATTAACAATAAATCTGTGCATGTTGGTTACCACCTTTAAATTGGAGGCTAAGTAAATTGTAACTTTGTAGTTGCTTCAACATACAGTAATTGCAAAATCACAGTTTATGCTTGGTTTCTAAGAAGCTAATACAAAACTGCCAACACACTTGTCTGCGCCTTCTTTTGTGAAATTTCCAAAAGTCACTCCTTAAGCAGAATATGGGCAATTTCACTGTAAATAAAAGAAACATAATCACCCCATAAAAGTTTGCACCTTTTTTTTACAATTTTAGCTAAGAGTAGGAAATACAACCCTAATACCCAAAAAGTTAGGACACTGTGTTAAAATGTAAAGAAAACAAGAACGCAATGATTTGGAAATCTCTCAGCCATTTTTTATTCACAACAGAACGTGGAACACAGATCAGAAGTTAAAAGTTAGAAATGTTTCCATTTCATTTGAAAAAAATGAATTTGGTTAGAAATTTGTGGAAACAACATAACTCAAAAAAAGTTGAGACAGAGTTAAAAAAAAGACTGAAAATGTAATAAGTGATAATGAAAAACAGCTGTGAGGTCAACCATCAAGTAAGTCACATGACTGTGCATCATAGAAAGAGCATGATAGAGAGGCAGAGTCTCTCTGAAGTAAAGATGGTCAGAGGTTCCCCAATTTGTGAACAACTGCATCTAAAAAATGTGGAACGATTTCAGAATTTTTTTTCTCAATATAAAATTGCAAAGACTTTGAATATTCCACCAGCTGCAGTACATAATACCATCAAAACAGAGATTTTGGAGAAATCCATGAGCACAAGGAACAAAGCCGATGGCACATGTCACATGCTCGTGATCACTAAATGACTGCATGGGCTGATATAGGAAAGGACTGCATGGGCTGAGGAATACTGTCTGTGAACACATTTCGCTGTGCAATTCAAAAGTGCAAGTTAAAGCATGATATAGAGAGGTCTATTTCAGGGAAGGCCTTGCATATTTCATTAAGACAATGGCAGACCACATACTGCATCCATCACAACACATGGCTTCACAAAAGAAGAGTTTGGGTGACGAAGTGTCCACCTGCAGCCCAAACCTCTCACCAATAATAAACATTTGGCACATTTTGAAATAAAAAATCCAATAAAAAAGACTCAGGACTGTTGAGTAGCTAGAATCCTATATCAGACATGAATGGGACAACATTCCTCTCCCACTCCGCAAGAAATTGGTCTCCTCACTTCCCAGATGTTTATAAAATGTTAGAAGTGGGGATGAGACACAGTGGTAGAGGGGGCTCTCTCCTAATGTTTGTGAGATGTGTTTCTGCCATCAATTTTCTAAATGATTTAAATTTTTCAAATTAAATGGAAAAATGTCTTTCAGCTTCTAATTTATGTTCTACGTTCTGTTTTACATAAAATATTGAGATTTCTAAATCATTGCATTCTTGTTTTCTTTACATTTTACAAATCACCCAAACTTGGGGTTGGATATTAAAATAATAAAATAATCATTACTCACCTATTCAGTTACACACCAGCTCCAGTGCTCCTCCCCAGTTGATCTAATTTATTACTGTGTGACCTTTCAGGTTTTATATCATTACCTTAGAAGTATTTTTCTCTAATTCCAGCTCAGACTACAAATACATAATGTGTTTGTTGTCACTGCTTGTTGTAGTTGATGCTCCATCGCCCGTTTACACCTTGAAGAACACAAGCAATATCCTGAGTCCATGTCACACATGTCCCCGCGAGTGCTGTCCCGATACATCAACATGTATATGGCATGCAGCACATCATTCAAATGAAGCAGGTCGGTCAGAATAGAAAGTAAAATTTGGCTCGGTATCTCAGACAGTTTTGGAAAATTTGAACAATTCATCCTGAACCACATAAACTGCAAAATCTTTTCTTCCTTGGAACAGGAATTAGGAGCACATCTGGACATTGTCTGTCATCGCGTGAGTAGGTTGAAGTTCAATGTCGTTTGTCACCTGACCACATTAAAGTTTAAAGAGAACAGCACTCGTCCAGGTAACTGTTTTCAGTGACAGCAAGATGCTTTGAAGAGAGGAAATGTGGACGGCCCATTCTGCTCGTGCCTGGGCATCTGAAGTTGTCTGATGATGCAGGACCTGGCAGTGTCCGTCTCGCCACTTACAAAATTGGCCGATTTAAATTCTGCCATGTCATGGATTAGCACTCAACGTTATTGTATTAATGTACTAACAAATAGCATCTTGCCCACATATTTTGCATTTTTTCCTTACGGTTAACAATTTTTCATCTTTTGGGAAAAATTTTATTTGTCGCAACCATGTACCACAAATTGGTAGACAGCCAACTGTATGTCCGGCCAGGAATTAAAGGTAAAGAACTTTTTTAAAGCACAAAAATGAAACAATATATGCAACTATTTCCAATATCTAAAAGTAATATTTTACTTAATTTAGTATATTTTAATTGTACTAAATGCAGAAAGTTTAAATTAAAAATTTACCATACAGGGAATGCATTTACCAGTCATTAGACGCCATGTTAGCACCTTGTAAGCTATCCTCCACACCCTAATGGTAGTGTAACTATACATTTTGTCATATATAGTGTTAGTTAATATCCTTAATGGCCTCTATTCTGCTGATGCTCCTCTCGTATCTTCTCTTCATGTCCAAAGTTTCCACTGGAGAGGCAAGGGGAGAGCTGAGTTAAGTCTGAGCCATGCCTTTCTATAGGTGTGAGATGGACCAGCGCTGATGATGACCTTGGTCCATGGTTTCCAGTCCGAGACAGAGAAAGGCAGGGGAGGCATGGCTCAGACTTACCACAGTGCTCCCGATGCCGCTGCAGTGGCCATATTGAGATGTGAACAGGGTACCGATATTAGATATAGCAGGAACCAGGAGAGGACACAGGCAGAATTGGATCCATGAGCAAGAATAGTATATGGATCCTATACAGTGCAATAGCCCATAATAATGCTCGATTAAACCAGTTTTGGAGGTGGAAAGGGACCCTTTACCTCTTGGACCTCTGTGCGGCTGCACACGTTGCACCATTTGTGTATCCACCCCTGGCAGAAATGACAGCAGAGCCGAGGCTATAGTAAAATGGCTATTAATTAGAAATATGCGGTCACATTTACTATGGGATGGAAGGATGCTTTAAATTAGAAATCTTTAAAATGCTCCAACAAAACAAAACATAATTAGTAGTCAACACAATAGCAATGACAACTCCCCTTTAAAGGGCTTGTCCTGGAATAAAAAAAAGGACAAAGGATAGGAAATTATATAAAATAAACATTACTCACATATTCGTGTCTAACATTCACGTGAAGCTTGTAGCCAATCACCGGCCTTAGTGGTCACTCCGGCATGTACAGCACATCCGTTGTGGCCAGTGAATGGTGCAGGGGATACGTGGATGATGGACATAATGTAGTTGTTGAAGGACTGGAGGGAAAAGATTTCATAGGTGGGGATTTCATAGGTGAATGATGCGTATTGTATGAGTTTACGAATTTTCAGCCCTTAAGGTCCCTATGCACATCAGACTAATGTTAGCCTAATCCATTGATATTGACGGGTTCGCCGAACAGTCTAGTGGGTATGGGGGTTCCCAACAGACGATTGTCGGGGAAGATAAGAATGCAGCATGACCTACTACGGACTGCAGGTTTGGTTGGATAAGCTAACAGGTAAGTCACCAGAGATGTCTGGCAGTGGTCCTCTCATAGAGCATAGCGAGCACTGCAGTGTATGATAGCTGCTGACCAAGTGATCATCCGAACCATTGTTCTGCTGATTATTATCAGATCGGTGATCCTCTGACACCTGTCTTGGCCGGTTGAGAAGTAGAATGAATGGAGATGGCTGAAGGTTTTTGTAATTCCCCTGGACAAGGACAGAGGGAGACCTGCACACTTGTTTTTCCTCTCTGCCTTAGCCCTCTTTCACACATCCGGCGGGCGCCTAGCGGCGCCCCCGGCATTTTTCCGCAGCGCCGCATCGGGAAATCTGATGCGCCGCTTGCGTTTTTTTTCGCATTGACATGCATTAGCGCCGGATGGCGCCGCATGTCAATGCGTTGCATGCGGTTTTGTCCGGATGCGGCGCAAATGTACATTGCGGCGCCCGGAAAAAACGCTGCATGCAACGTTTTTTTGTTTTGCCGGATGGTCTTTGATCTCTCCAAGCATCAGAAACCATCCGGCAAAAAAACGCATTTTGGGCGCCGGAAGTGTGAAAGCTTTCACACGCGGCGCCCGCGGCAAAATGCCGGGGGCGCCGCTTAGGCGCCCGCCGGATGTGTGAAAGAGGCCTTAGTCCCACTCATCAGGCTGGATGGGGATGTGGAGGTGCTATCACATCAGTGTTTGGTGTGTTCACTGCATTACTTTCTCCACAAAAATATTGTGTATTAGGTAGGAATCCTAAAAATGACCTTTGCTGAAGCTCTACCTACTAGTCATCCTCCAGCTAATTACATAGAAATACTGGTGCAAATGAGATCCAGAAGTGTGTGTGACTCCAAGGCAGGCTTTCATGTGTTACCAGGCAGTAATATAGTGAGGCCTGAGCATGTGATCTGTAGGAAGTTGGTAATTACATGAATGGCTCTGAGGTGAGAGACTCACAAAGGAAGTCCCTTTGAGGGTGTTAATGAGAGGGCTTCTGGGGGCCTGGTAGCCTTGAACTCATAAAAAGAAAAGATAAGAGGCAGTGTGTGTCTGGAGCACAGCCTGAAAGGGGTTTTTCTCATTGCCTTTTCATGTCTGTACAAGCATCTGACAAAAGGTCAACATGATGCCCATCCTACAGCCCTTTGTAGTTCCAATAGGGGCTATCCGAGTGCAAGGCTTTCTGGTACATACCATATACATGTGTGTTTATATGTGAAATATATATCTGATATATAAAGCTGAATGTATGTATGTGTGTATGTATGT